>CM052548.1:7454130-7515725 GCA_028533065.1 Trachops cirrhosus | reverse complement strand
TCTGAGAGCACCCCCTCCCACCTGGGCCTCCCCTCTTCAACCAGCAGAGATGAACTGAACAAGGACTGTCTGCCTGCCCCTTCACAGGACAGTGCCAAGCAGTGTCAGCACTGTGAAGGTCAAGAACATTATTAGTCAAACGGCAACCCAAAGGGAATCAGCACCAAGATGGTAACTCATGCCAATGTAGGAGTGCCGTGGTGAGCTCTTAGCTGTTCCTGGGAATGCTCTTCAATTCCTAGGGCGAAAGCCACCTGCCGTGAGGGAGAGCCTTTCTAATTGAGAATAACGGAGAAGGAAGGAATGTACGCCTCGTGACTTCCCAAGATCATCCCTGGCCGGCGTGAATTGGCAGGTGTCCCCTCTAAGGAGTGAGTGGAATGCCAGCTCTGCTGGCACTGGGAGCGGAGTGGCTCAGCCAGGAGGGGCTGAGTTCCAGCTCCAGTAGCCTTGAGGTAGAAGCCGAGTTCTGTGGTCAGGGCCAGCGGTAGCAGAGCCCCGACTTGGCCAAAAACAACTCTACTGATTCAAGAAAACATGTAAAATGCCTCTTGTCAACTAGCGGGCACAATTGGAAGGAGGCGAGCCCCAAGGAACTGGGGTTCCCACACGTGCAGATAAGGAATGAGAGCTTCGAGGACTTGGATCATCGCGTTGAAATGCTTGTGTTTGTACACACAGGCCAGCGAAGCGTGGGGCATCGGGTTACTGGTTACTACTACTTTCTAATGGGAGTGATCACAGGACAACTGGCTCCTTAAATATTGGTTTTCCAGGCCTCAGTGGGAAGAGCAAACTCCAGATTCCTTCTCTCCAGAATGTCTTGTACTTCTGAAAATGTGTTCTGGCTTCTGAATACCAGATGGCAGAATAAAATATAAATGTTTACTCCTCTTTCTTGCATAACACCATTGCGATACAACAACAGCGACAATGAAGAGAGTAATGACACTCAAGAGAAGGGGGAAAAGGAGCATCCGCAGACCAGAGGCAGTACTGGGTTTCTGGAAGGTGAGAGGCAGAAGGGATCGTATTGCATGGTGTGCTGGAGTGGGAGAAGTCAGCAAAGTCCTGAAGGGTCAGTGGGCATGGGAGACATTCTCGGTGGGTGAGGCAGAGGCTCCAAGAACAGGGGCGGCAGCAGAGACCAGGAGTGAGTGAAAAACGGGCAGAAATGGAAGTGGTTTATTGAAGGCTTGTTCGGGGAACATGCATACAAATGCACCCTCCCTCCTTCACACTTACCCCCCCAACAAATGGCGGGGCGCTTCAGTCGCAGACTAAAATCGGATGGTCGCTCTCAGGAGGATCTAGGGGACTGAGAGTGGCTGCGGGCACCCCGAGCTTTATCTCGGCACAATGGAGAGAGACGTCTGGCCTGCTCCCTGCCAGAGAGCCTAATGTCCCGGCAGGCACACACATTTCCTACCGGCAGACCTTGTAAGGAAAAGGGTTGGAGGGGAGGCAGGACTACCCGCATCCAGAAGCCATCCAGTCTGCCCAAGCTTCCTTATTAGGCTACCGTGCTGGGGAGGGTGGACGAGATGCCTGGCAATTGTTCAGTGGCTAAGGAAACATAAAACGTTCATTTCACTATCAAAGCCATCCTGTCTGTGGATGGCTCTTCTCAGGAATCCAGGAAAGCTCAGTCATCACCAACCCATGGTGTCCGTGGTCACTTCTGCCTGCCAAAAGAGGGGACGAGATCACGGAGCAGTCAAGTTCATGCTCTCACAAGGACCCGTCTGAAAGGGGCTCATCACCTTGGGTAGAACACTTGCCTGCAAACACAACTGAAAAATAAAGTGTAGCCATGAACCAGGAAGAAGAAGAGCAGATTTTGGTGGACAGGTAGCAGCCTCTCACAGATACAGTGAAGGGACCACCAGACATCCAGTGATACTCAAGGGCACCAGAAAGAAGGGGAAAGAGGGGGAACAAGTGACCTCAGAACCTATTCAGTGAATGTAAGGGAAGCTTTAGAAATTTCGTTTAGAGTTTTGAGAAGATATCGCATCGATTAAAAACAATGAGGCTATGACAAAGGAACTCAGAGAATAAGGAAGACATAATGTATCATGACTGAAATTTAAAAATTCAATAGACGCATTGGTTGCTGGGTTTGGATTTTTAAAATAAACTTGCAGAAAAGTCTGGACTTAATTACAGTTAAAGAACAAAATACTAAAGTCATGAATGTTGTTGGTAGAGAGGCAGATAGGAGAAGGGACAGGGAGGGGCTCTGATTTCCTCAAATCACGTGCTAGCAGGTCAAGACGTACAGTCTGAACCTAGTGGATCAGAAAATAGAGGGTTAAGTATGTTCTTCTAATGGATACAATTAATCGATAGAACTGAAAATAAATGTGAGGTTCTGGGGTGGGGGGTCACGGGCGGTGGAAAGAGAAGGGGAAGTAATTCAGGTGAGTTTTTCTTTTTTTTTAATATATTTTATTGTTTATGCTATTACATTGTCCTATTATCCCCCCTTCATTCCCCTCCACCCTGAACACCCTCTCCCACCCACATTCCCCCCCCTTAGTTCATGTCTATGTGTTATAAGTTCTTTAGCTTCTACATTCCTCTACTATCCTTGCCCTCCCCCTGTCTATTTTCTACCTACCATCCATACGACTTATTCTTCATACCTTTCCCCCCTCTCTCCTCCTCCCACTCCCCTGTTGCTAACCCTCCATGTGATCTCCATTTCTGTGGTTCCATTCCTGTTCTATTTGTTTGCTTAGTGTCTTCTTGTTTTTGTTTCAGGTGTGGTTGTTCATAATTGTGAGTTTGCTGTCATTTTAGTACACATGTTTTTTACCTTCTTTTTCTTAGATAAGTCTCTTTACCATTTCATACAATAAAGGCTTTCTTTCCTCACTCACTTGATACAGCTGGAAGCTGACAAGTCAGGAAAGACAGGTGAGGCCAAACATGCAGACCGGTGGAGGTAGCCACCAGACAAACATGCGAGAGGAGTGGCTAGAAGTAGTTCCCTTCAGCAGGGGGGTTAAAATACAAAGTGGGTGGGAGATTTGTTTCTTATTTTATATGCTTAGATATTCTAAATTTGATTAGCATATTTTTCTTATATAAGAAAAGTTAAATAAGTTCTAGAAAAACACAGAGAGCTAACAGTAGTCATGGTGAGTTGGAATGAAGGCCACATGTGAGGGTTAGGAGATTTTAACATTAAAAATTTCTTTACTTGTCTATATTATATTTTTTACAGTAATAGTTCCTACTTTGCATGGAAATACCATGCTGAAATTTTAAATGGCAGCCCCCCTCATATTTCACGTGGCTTATGAAAGGAACAGGGGGTTTTCAACCGTAAGGACCCTCAGTGCACAAAGCACGGGATGCAGGCAGTTCATCCTAAATCCTGCGGTGGGGACTCTGCACTCCGCCTCACTAACGGCATCTGCGTTGTACAGAGTGGATCCTCGAAGAATACTGGTCTGATTTCCTGCAGGCCTACTTTCCAACTTCGCCTGGGTAGCGTCGCCCGTATAGCTTACTGCACTGGTATGTCCCTGAAAGACATCACAGCTGTGCACTGCTGCTTTCGGGTGCTGTCACCCCAGGAAAGCAGTGTGAGATTTTTAAAGAATTGTATTTGAAGCACAACATGACTAACTTTCAACATTGTTAACTCTTAACAGTTTGGTTCGACCTGTGACGTGTCTGAGGAAAACCGGATGCCAGCGGGCCAGCTCTTGTGGTCCCTGTTTTAACAATCAGATGGTGATGTTTTCATGAACACCATCCTCATCACTGAAGCTGTGCCTGGGACTGATTTTGTTTAATGGCCGTGTCACTTCCAGATGCCGGGACCCACCTTAGGCCAGAAGAGAGGGGAGAGTTCAGAAAAGAGAAGCTGCAGGAAGCAAAAACACATTTTGTTCACTTAAAAATATTTCTTGCTTCCTAGCAATTAGGATTTCTGTTTGATAGCTACCAAAAGTTGATGAGACCATATGACCCTGAACTTCACTCCACCGGAAGTCCTCCGAGGGCAAGCAGGAGAGTGCAAGGGGGTGTGCATTTAATATTCTTGGCCCTGGCACTGTGGACATGCAATAAATATTTGTTGAATGAATACACACACATATATATGAATGAATGAATGACTAGATAGACTTCCACTTTCAAAGTCTCCATCCGGCTCTTGTGCAGAAGCCCAAACCACCTCTCCAACCATAGCTGCAAGATTACCAAAGTGAAAGCTTTAAAAGTTTCAAGGCCTCCAAAGGCACAGACTGACCCTGGAAGACTTATTTTCCAGTTCTGATCAAATGAAGCCATAGGGACAGCCTCACCTCCTCCATGACTGGCATTTATGCCAAATAGATTTCCCACGCTAGACAGTCCATTCTTAAGTGTGTGAATTTATTTCAAAGTTTAGACTGTAAATAGGGCACCATGGAAACCATAAAAATGAAGATATGGTGATTTACAGGAAGATGTGTGTTTAAATCAGAATATCTCCTTAGGTGAAACATATCACCAACCAAACAGATTTTATCAGGGGGAAGACTCAGAGGTAATGATGGGCTGGCTGGTGTAAGACATAAACCTGAGGAATGGCTGGCAGAGCTATTGAACTTGGACAGTCATGAGGATTTCCTTCCAGCAATTCCTTCTAGAACATGCCCCAAAGGGAAAACTGCTCTCCTAGCATGGTCTCGTGAACCTCTGCAGCTTTGCAATGAAGTTTTTAAGAGAGCAGTACTAAAATCAACTCAACTCCTGGGTAGTCCGCATTTCCCCAGCAACACCACGAGCCTCTTCTGCCGGGGATGGAAATGGAAATCGTTTATCCCAAGGCCTTGCAAGTCATGGCAGAACTGGAGCCCCCTTTCCCCACAGCTTGGAGGGCAGAGAGGATGTCCTGGCACTTCATTTGTGGGACCCTCAGACTTCCCATCGGGCCCCCTGTTTAGGTCTCCAATGAGCCTACGGCAACGTGGGCCTTGCCCCGCCAGGGACCCCTCAGTTTGCCTTCCAAACCGGGGAGCCTGCTGGTGGTATACCTTGAAGATGAATACTAGGCATATGAAAAGTATTGAGAGTTGTAGTCTAACCCTCTCATCCCTCAGCTAGCCTGTTACGGGGGGTCTGACAAGTATGTCTCTGCACAGAAGCTCCTTGGCACGGCTCCAAAAGATGCAGGAGGGCACACCCTTAAATATAATGTAGTCAAAGTGCTATTAAACTAATTACAGCATTTATTATAGAACTATGGTATTTACAAGGTAAAGTCATGCAACGTGGAACATTAAAGCAACATAATTACACAGAAATGGAAGGGAGCGCAGCCTATCAAATCCAAGGCACTTGATTAATCAGTTGGGGTAGTTAGGCTTATCCAGGTGAGCACAGACAGGGAGACTGCCGCCTGCCTCCTTGGGGAAAACTCCAGCATCTTGGGATACTGAGGTTTGCTAGTTCCTTGTTTTCTCTTCATTTTAGTGGTAAAATACATATTTTTTTTTCCTTTAAAGGAATGGAGCCTTCGCATGGAATCATCAAAATTGTCAATCATCTGTATTTCTGCAAATCAAGTTAAAGAATATTACTAAGCAACTGTGATGGTATCTCAGTGCATAGAATAGATGCCAATCTTGGAATCCTTTCTGGTAGATGAAATGCTGCTGGCGACCCTGCACTATTTCTGGCACACCACATCCACGATTTCCAGGGTTGTTTTAGAATGATGAGGTTTTCATGGTACCATTCACTCCGTCTTTTTCATGTCTCCAAATCCCTCAGGACGAGACGTTTAGACTGTTAATTCCATTCACTCACAGAGGGACTACTGCCTCCTTCAGTTTTTGAGGGTTTTTAAGCATGTCTCCAATTTGACATCTTCCTTCCTATTCTGGTCCTGCTCATTCGTTCATTCAAGGGACAGAACCTCCACCTTCCAAGGGCTCAAGTCAAAACTCAACAGCCATCCTAACTCCTTCTTTTTGCATCTTACATCAAATCATTTAAGAAGTCCTATTGTGTCTACCTTCAAACTATTTCCCAAAATGTGTGGGTAAGTTGCTTAACTTCTCAGAACTTCCATTTTCCCACCTGCAGTATTGGGATAACAGTGTTTCACCCACCCCCAAAGAAGTGCTGGGGAGATTAAGTGACATTGTAACAATGCATGGTGGCAGGTACCTGGCAAATGTTCATTAAGTATTAACATCTGTTCAATCACCAGTACTGGGCTTACACAGCAACTAAAATTAAATATATTGTATGTCGTACCTCTATGGAGCGCTGACAAATTCAGAGGCACAGCAAGAAAGAGACATCAATGAAGCACCAATGAATGAAAGAAATGTTCGTTTGGTAAAAAATGTGAAAGCACATGCAATGCTATTTAAAGTTTGGAAAATAAAATTAGCCAAGAAAAGCACATAGATATTCTTAAAGAGGCAAGTACACAAAACATTAAAAAAATAATGTTGGCCGCCAGGTATTTGCAATGTCCAAGCCAAGAACATTCATGGAAAAATCAAACAAAAAAACCCCATAAATTTTAGTTATTATTTTTTAAAAGAATACATCCAAAATCCAAGCAACTCTCATCAGCTCAGTTTATTAGTTATTCTTAGAAATTTCTTCTTTTCTACATTGCTCATTTTTCTATAAAAAACAGGTAACATTTACAATAAAAATTATTCAAAAATACTTGTTTTACTGAAAAGGCAATGGTAGCCTTATATTTTGTAGTTTAACAAAGAGTCTAGTAAAATAATGAAATCCTAGTTTACATTTATTATAGTAAGGTATAAAGTTTTCAAAGCTTAAAAGGTAAACCAGTTTTAACCCAAGAAAATTAAATATCAGTTTACTTGAAATAGGAAGGTAAGTGAAAAATTTCAGCTTTTAGGGATTAGTAGTTCACACTCATCTTTAAGATGAAACTTACCCTCACAGATACAAAATGTTATATGGGCTTCCGGGGAAAAGGAGCTGTTTTTACAGTGCGTTTAGTTGTTTGGTTTCGGCTCGTAAGTTATATTATTAAATGTTTATAAAAGTTTAGACCATATAAAACTAATAAAAATGATACTCAGTGTGGCTGTTCCCATAGAGTTGCCTTTGAATTACAGTGCTGTGGTTTAGGTAGTTTCAAGGCTATATTTATTCCATAATTTTAAAATATAAAAGTTAATAACTTAATAGTAGCCACTTGAACTCTAATTTTAATTGTGAAACTGTTTTTTCCCCTTGACGTCACAATTCAATATAGTGAGGGTAAGAAAATCGGGCCACCAGGAAGGGCAAGTGCGCTCAGATTCTGTTCTTACATACTATTTAATGGCAAATGGTTTTCATGCACTTTGCACTTTGCCCTGGGAACCCTCCTCAGGTATATTGGTAGCCTGAACTTGCTGGCAAACATCACAAAATGAAACAGCATCAGTCCTAGGCATGTACTCTGTTGGGTGCTTGCAACTCAGGAGGGGTGAGAAAAGAAATACACATTCTCCAAACTGTTGTTTCAAAAGTATTTATTGAACTCTCACCCTGTGCCAGGCCCTGTGCTGGTTGTTTTTACCCAAATTACATCGATTAATCCCTGTGAGTTTAAATCTAGGAGCCATATTCCACAGAGGGACAAAGGAAGTGGCAATACCAGGATCTGAACCCTAGTCATCTCATCTGAAGCCTACTGCATGCATTCAAAAGCTCTGGTGAAAGAGAGTTAAGGAGGATGAGAGGGCGAGACCAGAACAGAAGCCACATTTCAACAGAACATGCAGCAGAGCGGGACATCCGGTCATTCTGAGCTAGCAAAGCAAACTAAACTGTGGTCTTGGGGGCTCGTCTGCTGGGGGCTCGTCTGCAGCGGGCACGGGTGTGTTGTAAGGCAATGGCTTGACTCCCTGATCTCTTTCGGTTACAGGTGGGGCAGCAAGAAGACAGAGTCGGGGAATCGAGCACCCTTCTTTGGACAGTAGTAACCCACCCCCATTACAAGACCACTGCTGGGAAGGGAAGGGACGTATTTCAGGCCCCCAGAGTCGGGTGCAGCCACTGTAGGTAGGAAGTGATGGGGAAGCCCATGGGCTCAGTGGTCCAGGCATCGGGTTAAGTTCATGTGCAAGATCAGGCTATAGGGAGCAGAAACGTGAGGCCCAATTATTTGTTTATCAGGGGGCGAAGCTAACCAGAGGCTGACCTCCCCCACGGGTGTCCCCCCTAAATGCCTTCCAGAGGAGGCTTGGATCTTTGCAATTCCTTTTCTAACACCTTCAGAGGAAGTTATCAATCTGACTGCCCAGTGAGAAAGTGATATCCCCTTAGGGTCATAGCATCAGTGCGGGGTAGTGGTGGTGGTGGGGGGACATGTGAAATTGCAGAAAGGGTGTAGAGGGAAGGATGCCACTTGGCTCTGTCTGATCTCAGGGAGAATTTCAGCTCTGCACCTCCCGTGCGTGACCTTGGGGAAATCCCCTGTCCTCTACTGGCCCCGGTTGCCTTGTCTCTAAAAATAGGAATTGTATCTCACAGGATTGAGACAAATGAGATAATATTTAGAAAATACTCACCCCAGTGCCCATGGAAAGTAATAAATATACATTGACATTTTATTATCATCACAGCATCATCACGAAGCCAGATAAGAAAAACTGACGTTTGCAGAATTACATTGATTTTGTTTTTATACGTGTGTATGTATGTGCTTGTAAGAGTGTATGTGTATCACACCACATACACAGAATATCTCCTAAGCTGTCTGTTACAGTAGGGAGACCTGTCTCTGTTCTCATGGGTCTCAGAGTGGTGCAGGGAAGCAGGCAGGCAAACAAGTGTGCCATGAACGTTGGGCAAGCCATGAAGGGAGAAAGTCTGGGGGAGCAGTGCTGGGGACCCTGAGCTGAGGCAGGAATGGAGGGGAGCCTAGCTTCCTTTTCCAGATACGATTTTTTGGGTGTGGCCATTTGCAGACATATCTTTGGGACCTACAAGGAGAGAACAGGCTAACTGGACCCCCCACTCCCTGGTGCTGCGCAAGGTCTGGCCCAGGTGAAGCAACGCTCCACTTCCTCCAGCAGCCTCTGCTGGCCTCCTTCCCACTGAACCCCGCAGATAGGACAGATGGGGATCCCCGGCCCGGCTGTCCTGGTCGTCTGCCCCCCAGTCTGCCCAGGGTTCTACCAAGCAAGCAGCCCTGTAGTTCCCCGAGGAAAAGTGAGTGAAAAGCAGTTTTCAGTTGTCAAAGTGAGACATGCACTTCTTGGCATCAGGCGCACGTCCTCTAGAACTTTCTCCCCACGTCTCTTACCCTGCCTACCCTCCTGGAATCCTCACCTTGCCCCTAATTCCTCCTCCTCCAACACTTAGAAACACACAACAAAACCAGCACCCAGTGTCTCATCCCTGCTGCTCTCTCCATTACATTGAAACGAGGACATTAGTTAACTCAGTCCTGGCACTCCTGAGAAATTCTTCATTTGTTTTTAATCTGAATCCCAGGTGCACTTCCCCCCTGTTTGGGGGTGTGCAGAAATAGAGAACAGTTCGTGACTCCCTTCTGCCAGCAAACTCTCTTAATACGGCCACACTGATTTTTAATAAGATCTGTTGGGACTTGGAGTGCTTTGAAGGAAAAACTGCTATGTGACTCAACATATTATAAAGTCACTTATAAGAGCAGGTAGTTTGAAATGTCTGATGAGTCGCTAGGTTTTACACAAATTTACAAATACAGGTGAGCACACTTCTGACACTATCATTGGATTATGTAGTTTGAATGGGAATTTTAAAAACTGGCTATAAGAAATAAAAAATTACGTGTTATCCATCTTATCTAGGTGATTTTTAAAATGTAAACTTCTACATTGTATATTTCCTAGAGACATTTTATACTTTATGAGAATTGAAAAAGTTAACACAAAAATAGACTAGAAAATACTGGAGGTAAACCAACAATTTGAAAGTCATTGGAATGAGGTTAATTAACGATGTTATTATGAAGACGGTGCTATAAAACAGTATCTGCTTTGGTGACTCAGTAACATCGGGCATTTGAACTGAAACCAGTGAAATGTTATGTGATGGGAAAACAATTGATCTCAGTTTTTATCTGCATATTCTCACTGCCTGGAGTTTCTTCTTGTTAAATAAAGTCCTTTGCACCTTTTAAATAGTTGTGTTGCATCCTGGCAAATTAATAGCTTGAAATGATTATTCCCATCGCAAACATAATAAGGTCTTACCAAATAGTTGTGTGCAATTTTAGCCATACTAATTAACACAAAATATAACAACATACTTAAGAAAAAATGTGTAAGAAGTATAAGCAAATTTTACAAAACTGGCTATGGTAGACTTTTAAGATTGATTTAGAACAATGTATTTTTTTCTTTTTAATTATGGCTTTTGTTGGAAGAATTCTTCGATTTCATTACATTTAACAACTTAATTTTTAGCAGGCTACCATCTATTAGAAATAATAGAATTTTGTGGTGATGAGGTGACTTCAGAATCATGAGTTGGGCACTGAGATGGAATTTGCTTAAGGACTGGAAGCTAGATCTTTCTCCTCTAACAATTGTTTGTTTATATCCAAAACTCATAGCCATAGCTTATTAAATGTCTATATTGTATAATTGCTGCAAGAGGCTAGTTGATATTATAAAGGGTCAAAGGGAATGTATTCATCTACAGTTTGAGAAAAGATACATTCTTTCAGCATTCTAGTGTGTGTGTGTGTGTGTGTGTGTTTGAAAATACAACTGCAATGAAATTTTGGGTGATTTCCTGTAACTAGTATTTAATAACTTATCAAAACTAACTTTTATAGACTGATAGTTATTTTCCATATTAAAAAAACATTACTTACTTAAATGTTGATCATGACTTTGGATTTTTGCTGCGAGTTCAGTTGCCCCAAGTACTGATGTGTGATACGGTATAGTTGAGCCTAATCAGCTAGCACTTACTGAATGAACAGACAGAAGAAATTATTCTAGAAACTCGTGAAGTCCGGTACACCACATTTCTGTAGTCAGAAGGAAAGGAAAAGTTAGGTCGTTTTTCTAAGCAATTTAAGCAGAAGTAATTGTGGATCAGGAGGAAAGAGGGCACGAGAGAGAAGAGCAGAGTGCTGAGAGAAGGTGAAGTAATCGGAATGATTTATTCGATCGTCCCTGGCACATTAGCTTTGGAAACCTGGCTGTAATATGGCAAACGGGCAGCATGTTAAATAGCCCTTTGGACTCTAGGTCCATCGCGGTTTCCATCAAATTCCACAGCCTTCGGGGAAGGCACATTCATTCAGGGGATTCAGCCAATCTTTTCCGTGGGTGCCATTATCCGAGCTCATTCATTCTAGATTCGTGACTGGGAGACGGTCAATATTGGTTCCGTGTCCTCTCAGTGATACGGTGGGGGCTAGATATCAGAGACTCTTTAAGCCAGGCGCAGTTTATCTTCAGCAATTTTCATAGCACTTCTTCCTGTCTATTAGTGCAAGCACGGACATTGTCTGATCTGATTAGGGTGCTGATTGCAGAAGAATAGCCATTGTCTAACTCAGTGCCAGGCACAAGGGAGGAGCCTGATCCATATTTGTTGAAGGGATTAAAGAATGAAAACATCACACACAAACACACGCACACCCTTCTCCTCCTCCCTTTCTGCTCCTGAGAAGCAGCAGCAAGGCACAGGGTCCTCGCAGGCACACCTCTGTTGGGGTGCAGCTCAGACATGTCCTTAGACTGGACACCTGTCTTGGGCCCATTGTCTCCGACAGCAGGGCTCTGAGTCTAGAATAGCAGCTCTTTGCTCAAACAGCTAAGTCCATGTTCCATTATTAATGGGTGGTAATGTGTTACTGTATATTTTCCCTCTGTTGTGCCCACTCTAATGAGTGACTTAACCCAAGGTAGCACTGAGGAGCTACTCAGGGCCGGTGGCTTTCTCCACTGAGTTCCCTGAATGGCCACAGTGCTTCGGCCCCACTGTCTTTGTCACCTAAACAGGGAGCTCCTGAAGCAGACGCTGTTTTTTCAAAGGTATGATTTAGTCCCCTGTGGAAGCCCCAAACACAGCTCTTGGTTTATTGGGAAATAATCTTCAGAAATCACTCCCTGAAAGGTTGTGACGTGCCTCGAATGTTACCTCCTCTCTCTACTCCAGACAGCCGTACTTCCAGGGAGACCTCGGGACCCTCATTTCCAGATGAGACAACCGAGACTCCGAGGGTTTAGGCAACTCACACAGTGTCAGGGAAATGTAAGGGCTAAGACTGAAACCCAGACCTACTCATTCACAGCCCTTGCTTTTCTCACTGCATGGTGCAGTCCTCTCTATACCACGGACAGAGTGCTGTTATAACATGGTGCATTCCAGGCACTTAGGGAGCAGAAGAGCATGACCGTGTGGCCACCCTCAGAGACCTTGTGTGCTGGCCGTCCTCGGCATATGCTCTGTGATTAGACA
Source organism: Trachops cirrhosus (assembly GCA_028533065.1). NCBI lineage: Eukaryota > Metazoa > Chordata > Mammalia > Chiroptera > Phyllostomidae > Trachops > Trachops cirrhosus. The sequence goes on along the minus strand of CM052548.1, from coordinate 7,503,269 downwards.
CGTAAGACGCAGGCTGGGGGCCACCACAATGTGAGAACTCAGGGAACTCTGCATTGTAGAAGGACCGCTGTGTCAGGAACCTGAGCTCTATCCAGACACAAGGACTACAGATTGTACGATCCATTTATGCGAAGCGCCCAAGGAAGGCAAATCCCTAGACGCAGAAAGTAGACCAGCAGTTGCCTACGGCTGGGGGTGGGAACTGGGGCAGGGGGTGACTACAAGTGGGGGGGGCAGGGATCTTTGGGGGTTGGTGGGAATGTCCTTCAACTGGATTGTGGGGATGGTGGTGCAATTCAGTAAATGTACTAAAAATCTTTGCATTGTACATTTCAGATGGGAGAATTTTATGCTATAAAATCATACTGCAATAAAGCTGTTAAAATTCAATAAATAAAAAATAAAATAAATAAAAATTCACCTGTGATATTAAAAAATGTATGGTATGGCAAAGAGAAAAGAGTTCAAAATGGACATACTGACTGAGAAGCAGATAAGGCTAGAAGTCAAAGTCCCAGAACAAATGAGCCAAGGAAATGTAGAATTCAAGTTCAACTAAAAAAGCTATGTGGAAAACCAGAACTTTGTCAGCTACTTCACACCATAGATTAAGTCCTGTTGATTCACAATCAGTGCCCATCATGTGAGTAACCATGATATGTCATCATTTTCCAAAATCTTAAAGAGCCTTGCTAAAACAGAAAGCATTTAGAGTCGGAAGAAGGAAGACTCTGAACCAGATTCTTTAGAGAATAAACCTGGAAGCACACTATCTTCACAAGCATCCCTGATCATCAGGGCTTTAGTCAACGTCCATAACACACTCCGGGGGGTTCCAATCCTCTGCACTCAGGGGATTATGTTCTTCCTTGCTTCACTGTTGAAAATGCTCCACTGCCCTGGCCGGGTGGCTCAGTTGGTTGGCACACCATCCCGTACACCAAAAGGTTGTGGGTTCAATCCCTGGTCAGGGCACATACTTAGCCTGCAAGTTCGATCCCCAGTTGGGGCACATACAGGAGGCAACCGATCCATGTTTCTGTCTCACATCAATGTCCTCTGTTTCTCTCCACCAGCCCCCTTCTCTCTCTCTCAAGTCGATAATCATATCCTCAGGTAAGGATTTAAAGAAAAAAGTTAGCAATGCTCCACTAAATAGTTTTGAACATTCACTTTTGTGTTCTTAAGACAGATTCTTAGATGATAAAGCAGTATGAAATGCATGCACATTTGCTTTATGAAAATGCTTAAAAATGCGTATTATTTCTAGATTGCTCACTTAAAAAAACTGAGCTACTTTACATCGACATGCAAGTATTTAGTAAGTGTCCTCATTTCACCACAACTTCAGCAGCATCAACATTTTAAATGTTTGCTTATTAGGTACCTCAAATGGCATCTCATGTCTTGGTTGAATTTCTTTATTTATGGATTAGGTCAAACACTTGAAGAAAGGTTTTGGTGTTGTTTAAGGAAGTGGTTGAAACATGATTAAATGATCTTGTAAGGGATACTGCAGTCAGAATTGATGAGTCAACAAGAATAAAGTGGAAGGAGAGATTCATATTTGTATGACACCCATCACTCTAGGAAGATCACTCGAACTACTTACTGAAACTTATTCTTTACGCCTGGACAATGACCTCCAGCATCGCTTACATGGGGTTACCACGAGTCTTTCACATTCTTCACCAGAGATTTTTGCCTGGTTTGCTTAAGTCATGGTGGATATTTTTAAATCCACCTTTCAGGGAAAATTTGACTCATGCTATTTACTATTTCCCCATAATTTCAGGGTTTTGCAATTTATCTGGGAACTCAGAGAACCAGCAGAAATATAAGAAAACGCTGCCCCAAATTGCCGTGCGCAATTTACTTGCCCCTAGAAGACCCCCTTCATCAGACTGTTTGCTCTCACATTTCAGAGAGAACACAGACAGCTGTTTCTTCTCAGAAGTTTGTAAAACAAGCCTAAAGAAGAGTTACCGGTTTCCTAAGTAACTCACCCACGGAATGTACTCCCGATGGAAAAGTTTGCATACCCACTTTTTAGCACCATCCCCCCAGGACTGGCTGGCCAAAGGACTACGTGTTCTGGAAAGGGCACCAGGCGTCTGAGGCCACACCAGCCTGCCTGACAGTGACAAACGGCTCCAGGGTGGTTGTAGGCGGAGAGAAGAGGCAGCTGCTCTCCTGCCTCGAGGTTCCTGCTTCACAGGTGAATGCGTCTTCTGTGCTGAGTCCATACTCAAAGCCCCCGCTACAGGCCCTCACCCTGTGTGTTAACCGGAGGAACAGGGGCAGGGAACAATGCCGAGAAAACAGGGCTCAGTACATCTCCTGCCCTGTTTCCCTGGAGGAAGCAGCCTTTCGTGCCTGAAGCTCATCTCCGGCAGCGACCTTACCCACAGCAGGACCTCGGGGCAGAAGGCTGGAGCCCTGCATTTACACATGGAAGGCACCCCAGAAAGTTCGCTCCCTAGCTCCATGAGCCGTGGCGATCTTACCAAAGCCTTGGAGACTAAGATCGCTTCACAGTTAGGATTTTAAACATACTATTCCTCGCCAACATCATTACCGAGAAATGTGTAGTCACTGGGGGAAAAAATGTAGTTCAGTATTAAACATACACTACATTAAAAGGCAACTATAATAGTCTTTTGTCACATAGTATAGTTTAGTGACACATCACATCAATTTCTAAAGATAAGCAAGGACAGACCCTATGAAACCAATGGATTTAAACATGTTCACTTCAGGTTTTGTTCTGTTTTTATTTCTCCACTGTTTCAGCCCATACTAAAATCTGGGAGTTTGCCAATACTGTCGGCAGGTAAAAAAGAAGCCTATCTTCATTCACTCAAAAATTACGTGTTGAATTGCTGTTGCAGAGTGTGTGCTCAGCGAGGACAGGAACCGTGCCTGCGCCGGTCACTGCCCTGGATCCAGCACTCAGCACAGTGCCCAGCCCTCGGGAAGGCGTACAAATCGTTTCTGAATAAAGAACCGAGTACACAGATGCCAGGGACAAAGAGAGAGGTGTTCTCAGGAGGTCCAGAGCCTGCAGGCAGAGAAATGTGCTTTGAACTAATTTCCCATGCTTTCTTCAGGTCACCTGGGAAATAGTAAACAAATCACAAGGGCCGGGAGATGTAGATGCTAGACCTGCTTCTGCCTTCTGACTGGGTCAGTGAATAGGGCCCAGGTTTCCCCTTTAAACATAAGAGCTTAGGCCAACACAAAGAACCCGTGTACACTTTTTTGACTGCAGCCCACGAGTGAAGCTGGATCCAGATAGATTTAGCAGCTCTTCTGCTTTCCGCAGTTGGGCTGGGTCAGCAGGATTTGGGTGGCTCCGTCCTAAGGAAGCCACTGGCAGGAGGGCCTTACAGAAGCGCTTTGCAGAAATGGGGAGGCGAGATGCTTTCTGCCCTTCGGCAGCTCTGTGTGGCCGGGCGGCAGTTGGCAGGCTGTGCCTGCAGTTATCACACAGGACAAGCCCTGGACTGTCCACTGCCAGCTGCAGCTGCCTCTGGGAGGCCTGTCTCCAGCATCCCTCTCAGCCGCTGGAGTCGGCCCAGGGCTGTTCTCGCGGGAGATGCATTGGCCACCTGCGTCTTGTCCGCAGCACCTTCCCTTCGCTGCTGCCCCACAGAGACGAGACCCCGTGGACATAAAATACCACCGGAGGGAGGGTGGTGGGCCAGGCTGCCCCCAAGGGCAAGCTACCACAGAATGAAGCCCATACTTTCATTCCCATTAGCGTCAAATCACAATGATCTAATTTAAAATAAAAGGCTTACAGTCTGCCATGCCTGTACCTCTCTGCCCAACAACTGTCCCATAAAGCTGTACGTACAGCATACGCCAAAATACATGGCACTGTGCTTGTCAGAAATTCAGCCCTAAATTTTAAGTCACAGGCTGTGTGTGCCACATCATCTGATGACTACCACCTCCCTTCCAAAATTGAATTTTGTCCCAGCTTGCCAAATGAGCCCATCCATGACCACAGCAGGAAGTCCTGAGATTTCCTGGTTACTCAAGAGGGTCCATGAAACAAACAGAACAAATCAGGATGATGTCTGGATTTGAGTCCTGGCCTGGTTTTTAGCATCTCTGTTTCCCCATTTGTAAAATAATGACCAAAGTATCTTAAAACCCCGGGCAGAAACCTGCCACAGCTGCAGCTAGGGTTGTCGTGGTGTCATTTCAGCAGTGCCCGAACCACAAAGAGATATCGAATTGTTATTCAGGCAAGAGTTAGCTTTAGCAGTGTCATCACTTAGCTTCTGCTGCAAGATTAAAATGGGATGGCTGCAGAAATTGCACAAAAGCACAGAATTAGAGCCAACCACACAAATGCATCCATAACGTACACCATGGACTGGTGTATTATGGCTCATGACTTTGTATATTACCAAAATAATGCATCTTTTAAGGCAATGATTTTTAAAACCTCATGCAAGGATATATGCACTGATTTGAGAGAGAGAGAGAGAGAGAGAGAGATGAGAGAGAAACATCAATGAGTTGCCTCCTGTGGTCGCCCCAACCGGGGATCGAACCCCCAACCTAGGTATGCGTGCTGACCAGGAATCAGACCCACAGTCTTTCGGTGTACAGGACAATGCTCCAACCAACAGAGTCACCTGGCCAGGGCTCTATAACTATTTTTAAAGGTTTAATTATGTGAAACCATCTTCCAATAGTAACATGTAAGTCACTTCAATGAATCAATCCTCTGATCAGTTTTCTTAGTTGGACAGCATGAAAAATCAGAAACTAAACACTCTTAATATGTATGTTCCCCCAATCAGTGATCTTTATGACATTTGAATACAGGACTTTGTAAGTTAGAAATAATACATATGCTACTTATTTTATGCATGGCACTACAAAATTAGCCGGTCAGAGCACTTTGTAAAAATGCATAACTTGAAACAAGAAGACCTCTGGGACATGGGGCAGAAGTAGAAACAGATCCTGCCCTTTATATTCAATGTGCAAATGTTTCATTTGTGCCAACAAAGCATTACTAGTAAGACAGTTTCAAGGCTGTCACATTTGCGCTAAATTTCGCATCCTGTCCCAACCTTGCAGTTTCCCTCAAGGTGGGATCGTTTAAGAGTAAAGTACAGAAAACACTGCATCTCCTCGGAGGGTCTCCAGAGTGAGTCGTGAAGAACCGCGCCCCCTGCGTGGCCCTTGATGTGTATGACTTCCTTTGCCTGCTAAAGATTGTTATTATGAAAATTTCACGTGAGGACATGTTTCCTAAGCGTGTCCCACGAGGGGAACCTGGCCATTTGGAGAGAGCAACGGAGGCACAAATACGGGAGGACGTGGTGCAGGTGAATTCCTAGCAGGGGCTGTCCCCTCGTCTCTTCCCACATTCCGCGTGTCAGACCCCAAACCCAAGGGGACAGGAAAGGTCCCTCTGAGGTTTGTTTGATGCTAGGGTTGTTGGTCTATTTGTCCCTATTGTTGTTGTCATTTCTAAAATCCATAGAATTTATTTTTTAAAAAAGACTATTTATTTATGTTTAGAGAGAGAGGCAGGAAGGGAGAAAGAGAAGAAGAGAAATATCTATGGGAGAGAGAAGCAAGAATCGGTTGCCCCTCGAATGTGCTCTGACTAGAGACCGAACCTGCAACCCAAGTGTGTGCCCTGACTGGGAATCGAACCAGCAGACCCACTGAGCCACACTAGTCAGGGCAACAGAATTTATTTTATTAGTGGGGGGTTCAAATGTTCTTTAAGTTTGTTTTAATTTCACTGTGTTTTCTTAGGCTTTATGTTACAGGCTTTTATTTTATAATAAAAATGAAGAACAGATTTTAGAATAGCTTTTAGTAGACCTAATTTCTGATTCATTACTTAATTTGTAATTCATTAAGGGCTCATTGCTACTAAAGGAGATGGTAAATCAATAAGATATTCCTTGTTATTTATTTCCTGACTTCTGATTGTTAATATAAACTCGGCCTGTTACGTACACCCATGCACGCTCACACACACACACACACACACACACCATGTGACAAGGGTCAAATTCAGTACCATAATACTGTACTTTCTGTCTCCAAAACGTTCCCTGATTCCTGGAAAGAAAAGAAGGTACAACCTTGAAGCGCTCCTGAAGCTGTGGGTCTAACTGTCTGATGTGATTTCCTACACAGTCTGTGGACTGTAAACTCCAAAGAAAGTGAGCAACATGGTTAAAAATCACGTTGGTTTTGTCACCCTGAAGCTTCCAGGCTTAGAGAAACAGTCTTTTGGAGCATGGGAAAAAACACAAAAAAACAGCCCTCTCTCCCCATCTGCGCAGACTTCGGTTGTAATTGATCTATCATTTAGACGTCACCCAAAAATGCTCTACAAAGAATTTATCTCAACGTGGTCCTTTTGGTTGAATGCCATCTGCATCTTTTTAAATCGCTTAGAAAGGCTCACCAAGATAATTAACCTCTGCTGTCTTGGCATTTTTCAAGGACCCCGTGGAAGCCTGGGAACATATTTATAGAGTATACGGTCCTTAAAGGGTTAAGGTCAAAAATGTCTGAAGAAAATCAGCTTAAATATGTTGTACAACAAAACATGTTATTGCGGGTTCTGGAGTTAGGCTGTGATAATGAATTTCAGACGCAAATATTTTCTTTGATTGTCACAAAAATATGTGAGGAGCCAAGGGCTGGCTTGCAGTGTTCAGCATGGAGCTGGTTGTATTTCATTACCAGAGGCTAATTGGATGAAAACTGTTTTCACGTCCAGATATGGTAATGGTGGTGGGGAGGGTGGAGAGACTACTGGGAACCCAGACGCCCTATGCGGATGGTTATGTAAAAAGAGGAAGGATTAGTAGTTGCCCTTGGTATTGAAATACTTTTGAAGGGCAACTCAGAGATTAATGCCGGTCCCCAAAACGACACCCATCTGCTGTTAAAACCCTGCTGGTGGACCACTTGCCTCTAAGTACCTCAATAGCCCTTTCCAAGAGGATATGGAAATTTCTTTGGAGGTCTGTAAGAGTTCTCAGGCCATTAAGCATGTCAATAATGTTGAACAATTAAACCGGAAGAACATACACGGTGTGTCCTCTTCTTCCAAAGTGCTTATTTATTGTAATCAGTCATCACCGTAAGCCTGTGAGGTTACTTACAATTTTTTTAACAATTGGTCGAGATGCGCTGCCTTGGTTAAACACCACACAGCACGTGAAAGCAACAAACCTGGGAGAAAGAAAGATGGGCAAATTGCCTGATAAAGGATTACAGTGGAAGTGAAAGGCTGACCTCCAGTCAGGAAATGTTAATCATTTTTACACCAAAGTGAGTGTAACGTTTCTATAGGGAAATTACTTCAATCTGGTCAGTGCAAGGAGCCGTTTGTATAATCGGATTGCAAATAAGGTTTGATCACATTCCAGCTTAATCTACTCTCCGAGCACCATTTGCGGCACTAAATCAAACCCAGGGAAGCTGCTGGCGCGGTTTTACAGTCATTACCCCCAAGGGGCAGGGACTCAGTAATAAACAGCAAATAAATTGAAGCACTGGCTTGCCTGCTACAGGGCACTCCTAATTATCCTCTAGTTTAGCTGGAGATTGTCATGCTCTCATCACAGCCTATTTTAGCTGCTGCTGAATAAGAGTGATACTTTGAGGCTGAATTAATTGAGAATGTGAGGAAAGGCAGAGTGGAGCTCTCTCTGGCCTTTCTTTCCTCCCCAGCCCCACTGCCAACTTATTGTAGGTATTTAAGATCCAGGAACACTCTGCTGTCTTCCTCTGTCTCCCTTCTCTGCCAGGGGGTCAAAATTGTAATGTAACCACAGCATGCCTCGTTATTTCAACAACAACCCAAGGATCCCCCACAATGGACAGAGCTAGTACAGATAACTTGCGCATCCTCCCAAATAGGCCAGTATGGTAAAGGTAGCCGGTCCCATCCCCAAGCTGATGGACAAGTGGGGTTACCAGTCTGTGGCATCACGGCACGAAATCTGATTGAGGGGGGAAAAGGAATTTGGCCAATGGGGTCCCATGGTCGCCTCCACCCCTGAGGGACCCCACTGTCCTGGAAATGGTGTCAGAAAATTTGTGGTCTGGGGGGAGCTCCCCATGAACAAACTCATGGCTGGGTCTTGAACAACATAAGAAATACCTGCTTGGGTCAATTCTGCTGGGAGATGAGGCTGGAAAGGAAGGGTTCATATTCTCTCATCCATTTGAAATGCAAGGTATTGAAACCATCTTTTCTGCAAAATGACCATGGAAGTTGAGTTATTAAGGCATAAGCTCATCATTTCTCCTTCCAGTTCAAAGATGGACTTGAAGATAAATGCTCATTGAAGTGGATGCTCCTTAAAGAGGGGGATTGCTGGAGGGAAGGGGACACTGGGCGGAGGAGGAAAAAGAGGGAAATAGTAGGACAACTGTAATAGCATGATCAGTCAAAAATACTTAAAAAAAGAAAAAAAAAAAAGAGAAATGGATGTTTTTGGTACCCAGGCAGACTTAGCAGCTTTCCTATAAGAGAGGGGACTTAATTATTCTTTCTGAGCTTTTCACGTGTGGTGACCAAAGAGGATATGACCGCTGCAGGAAAGCAGAAGCCTCAGAGCTGCCGGGGTCTGTCCTCAGCTTCCGCTCTCTCACTAACTTCCGCCTGCCTTCCTCCCTTAGCGGAAAGCTTTTAAACTGATTTTATTGGCTCCCCTGGGGGTCTCGGTATCAAGGATGAATAACATCCTCTGCTTGTGAAGTGCTCTGACTTCCCCTCCTGATGAGAGAGCACAGGATTCTCCCCAGCCCACCACCCTTCCAGCCTTGCAAGGCAATTGTACAGCCAGTAGGGGAGGGGAAACTTCTGTGTCCCTCCACTGGAACCAGCATAACTAGGGAGTAGGAGGGACTTCTCTTCCCCCACTTTTGCAAACCAAGGCAGGTTTTCCCCAGCAGTCACGTGGCTTCTGCTGCTGGATTTTAAAATAACTTTCATTACATTTGTATATTTTCCAACATGTGAAATATAGAGTATGTATTATCTGATGCTGTTAACTACAAAGAATTTATGGTGTATTCATGCTCTCCCTGCAGGGGGTAGGAAAACATTGCCCCCATTGCTCCTCGCTTTGGGGACTCAGAGGAGCATTCGGACGCCCAGCCTCGCTCCCTATCCTCCCAACTCACCCTGCCCGCTTTGCAGTGGGAGGTGTGTTCACACCTGGGGTGTCTTCATGATAGAGCACCTGTTGTCTCACCTGCAGGGCTGGGACAGTCCAGCAGGATCCCCAGGGCACAGGGGAGTCCCTATTAGAAAGGGGCCCTCACAGGCTCGCCTCCAGGAGTCCACAGGGGGAGTGAGGCTAGTCCTTATCCCTAAGGGCTGTTACTGTGGCTCCTGGTAACACTAGCAAAAAATTCCTGGTGACATTTGGGGGGAAAAGGAGGGATTCTCTGAAAGAAAAACAGCACCACCATACTTTGAGAAAGGCTGCAGGAACTGAAAGGTCACTGGTGGGATTGGGTAAGGTGACCTCACATTGGGTGAATGAGGGCCAGCTGGACCTAGACGAGGATGAAAAGGTATTGTCTACTTAACAAAAGGAATTTTCTCTTTAGAAAGGTTACCCACAGAACTTCATTATGTGCCTGGCAGTTACACAGCCCGGTACTGCCACTCCAGCGTCTGAGTCATCCCAGGCAGCCTTGCTGACTCAGGTCCTTAGCCCTGACATCAGGGGCTGACAGTGCCCACCTCACAGGGTTATTGTGAGCCACAAAGCTAAACTCAGGTGGCCCTGAACAACACGGGATTGTGACGCACGGGTCCACTTATACACAGATTTTTTCCAGTAAAGGCCTATACTCTTTTTGGTCCATGGCTGGGAGTTGGAAGATGCATAAGGTCAACCGTATGAATTTATCTGTGCATTTTCTATGGGGGACCTGAGCATCTGAGGATTTGGGACCTCCTCCATCCATAGGAGGTCCTAGAACCAATGTCCTGCAGATATGGGGGACAACTAAGATTTTGGGAAGTCAAAAGTTATAGAGGGTTTCCAATTTCACAGGGGAGGGGTGGTTAGTGCCCACAACACACACACCGTTCAAGTGCAACTGCAGATTCAAATCAAAACCACAGTGATGGAAGGGAACTTGGCTGCGGGTGGTGACATACAATATAATATACAGGTGATGTATTATAGGCGTGTACCCTTGAAACCTATAGAATCTTATTAACCAATGTTATCCCAATGAATTCAATACAATGAAGAAAAACACAGTAAGGTACCACTTCATACCCATTAAGGTGGCTTCTGACAAACACATAGAAAGGATGTGGAAAACTCAAAACCCTCATCCATTGTTGATGGGAGTGCAAAATGGTGCAGCAGGTATGTAAGACAGGTTAGCAATTTCTCCAAAAATTAAACATAGAATTGCCATATGGTCCAGCAATTCTGTTCCTAAGCATTTACCCAAAAGAAGTGAAACCAGGAGCTCCAACAGATGCACATACACACCAATGTTCCCAGCAGCACGACTCACACTAGGTGAGTACCAACCCCATTGATGGATGGATAACAAAATGTGGTGTCCAAGTGCAGTGGAATATAGTCCATCCTTAAAAAGGAAGGAAATTCTGATACATGCCACGACACAGATGAACCTTGAAGACATTATGCTGAGTGAACTAAGCCAGTCAGGAAAGGACAAAGAAACTGCACAATTCCTCTTACGTGAGGTGTCTAGAGGAGTCAAACTCATAGGACGGAAAGTGGAGGGATAATAGAAGCTCTTTCTTTTCTCAGCTGCACAGGCAGGAAGTACTGCCACTGTCCCTGGACCAAGTTGGGGGCGAGGGTGCGGGGGGGGGGAATCTTCCAGCATTAGGGTGAACATCAACTTTACCTGTCAGTGGCATAGATGGTCTGTTACGTGTTGAAATCTCTCCCTCCCCCCTCACCCCTGCCCACACACAAAAGATATATTAAAGTCTTAACCCCCGGTACATGTGAATGTGGCCTTATTTAGAAATAGGGTCTTTGCAGATGAAATTAGTTAAGATGAGGTCCTTATGGGCCCTAACCCCATATGACTGGTGTCCTTATAAGAAGAAGGAAATGCTCTGTGAGGACAGGGACACGCAGGGTGAACACCATGTGACAACAGAGGCAGAGATCGAAGTGATGCAGCTGTGAGCCGTGGAACGCCAAGGACTGATGCTACCCGCCAGGAGCTCGAGGAGTCGAGGAAGGGTGCTACCCGGAGTCTCAGAGGGAGTGAAGCCCTGCCCGCTCCTGGATCAGGGCTTCTGGCCCCCAGAACTGGCAGGGAACCGTTGCTGTTGTTTTAAGTACCCCCAGTTTGACACACTTTGCTATGGCAGCCCTAGGAAACTCATACACTCCCCCTTTCTGAAGAGATTGTTCGGGATGGCATCTGCATTTATAGTGTCTACACGTTGTGGATGAGCTACGCTGTTCTATATTGTACTCTTTCCTTTGGGTTCGAGGCAAATTAATTAACATGATCCAGAAAGGGGAGAATACAAATGCTGAAGCCCTCACTTTAAGCCCTTATACTCTTTTGTTCTCCATTATTGCATCAAATTATTTAATTGGGTCTCCCTGATTGTGTTCAGACACAGAAAAGAACACAGGCTATTGTGAGACGCCCCACAACCATAATGCAATATCAAATTCAATTCCCATCCAAAGTGCTCGCCGCTAAAAGCCTGTTCTGTGGCTGCAGATTAATGAAGATCTGCATTGAGCAAAGCGGTGGTCGTAGAGACATTATTTTCCTCCAATAGAAGGCCTATTCTTGAAGAACAATAAAAGCATAGAGAAGCGTTAGTCTGCTTATGGATAGAAATAAATCAAAATGAACAAGGGGGTTGATGGAAATAGTCTGAAAGCAGCAGAGTGGAATTCTGAAAACACTGCTTTTGTTTCATGAGGACGTTTTCTGTGCTCCCCTTGCCCCATCCCTCCCGAGGCCCTTGGAAAATGCTGCTGGGCACAGGGTCGTGGTGCAGGGAAGGGCAGATCTGAACATCTGAAGCCCAGGTACGGGGAACCGACACTCGAGAAGCGCCATCCAGGCCAGCCTTCTTGTTTAGACCCACGGTGGGAGACAGTGCGAGGGGGCTCCAGCCACAGGCCAGCCGGGCAGGGGGGCCACACCCAGCATGGCGACAGTTGTCCTGAGAGCAAGAAGTCACTGTGTCCGTGCTGCTGTCCGCTAATGACACACCGGATTGATCTCTGATTCTCTCTGCTCCCTCCGTCTTTGACTGCTGGGTCTCCTAATACTTTCCCTTCTCTTCTCTCTCCCAAAGCCCTGTTGTCTTGGAATGGCCTATTCTCACTTCCCTTCCCCTTCCATCTTAATTTTAATCCCCATCCTCAATTCCATGAAGAATTTCCCAACCTCACAACATCAGCCTTCATTAATCTCTGCCCCTTTCTAGCTGCCCAGAGCACATACTACCTGCATGCACCTTTGACACAGGTGTGCCTTGAACTACATACCTGAGCTGTCCCATGCGTGGCTGCTGAGGCCTTGAAATGTGGCCAGTCCAAACTGAGTCATGCTGTAAGCATAACCTGGACACTCGATTTCAAAGACTTAATACAAAAAAAGAGAATGAAATATCTCAATAATTTTTAAAGTTTGGTTGCATATTGAAATGATACTTTGACTATACGGAGTTACATAAAACACAGGGTCCAGCAGAAGAAGTAAGGCCTGCTTCAGTGTGGTTGGTAGGGTAATAATATAGGTATAATAATTTAGAGTTTTAATTTGAACATTTCACCTAAAAGTCATATGGTGTGCTTGAGTGTGATATGTTATATTACAGAATTAAATGCTTATGATTTTGTAATAAAAGATTGTTAAAAAAAAGAGGGGGGCATTATTTGTGCCAGACCATGTATGTTATCAATATTAATTTCCTGTTTCCTTTTACTTTTAAAAATGTATCTACTGCAAAGTTTTAAATGGCATATGTGGTTCACATTGGTGATTTGCATTCCATTTCCACTGGACAGTGCTGCTGTGTCCAATTGAAGGTGTGTGTCCTCTCTGGTCACCTAAAATGGGGGCAATCTGAGTCAGGATTATAAGTGCAAGAGGGCTGACTCTGGTATTCCAATAAGCTCGCATGCATTCCAAACGCAAGTCAGATCCCAAGCACCTCACACTCAGCTCTCTGCGGTACCTGCTCCTTCTAAGCCCTGCAAAGCCCGGCGGAGGGGCCTCCCCTCACATGGTCCCTCACACTTGCAGCCTGCCCCTTGGCTCCCCTTGCCTCCCCGGGAAGCACGCCCACCTTTCACCCTCTGGTGCCCAGCGTACTCTCGCGCTATCTCCACCGCATCCTGTCCGAGACCCGTTGTCAGTCACTGTGAATGATTCATTATGCTCAATGTACGGCCTTCTTTGGGGCTTCATCTTTTTAGCGAAGGCAGAAACCTCTAAATAGGCTTCAGACAAATGGAGCTCTGACTGAATGGCCACACGCATCAGACAGCTGTTTCGAACATCGAATCTCGGAGCCGCCTCTGAAGTCCCAGAGCTCTGCACTCTCCTACCCGCCCGGTGAAGCGAGGAGAGGCATTCACAGAGGGTTCCCCTGTGAGCCATACGGGACTCTGCTCTCTGAACAGAGGCTGCCCCACCACTTTTCTGTTGAATTAACTTTATTGGGGCAACCCTGGTTAGTGCCTCATACAAGTTTCAAGTGTACAATCCCATAACACATCGTCTGCATGCTGCCTCGTGGGCTCACCACACCAAGTCAAGTCTCCTTCCATCCCCATATTTGGACCCCCCTCCCTCCTCCCCCACCCTCTTCCCCTCTGGCCACCACCATGCTGTTGTCTGTATTTATGAGTTTGTTTGCTTTGTTTGTTCTTTCTGTTTTATATCCCACATATGAGTGAAATCACATCGTTCTTGTCCATTTCCATTTGTCTATTTTGCCTAGCATGTTATTCTCAAGATCCATCTATGTTGTCACAAATGACAGTATTTCATCCTTTTCTATAGCTGAGTAGTATTTCATGTCTAACACAGATTTTTAAATCGTCCTTGCTAACCCATGTCCTTTTTCTGCCTAATTAAAGTGTTAATTGACCTATCCAAGACCACATAGCTGGAATTCAAACCCAGATTTCTGGACTTCAAGTCCAGCATTCACTTTAGGATAGTTCGTTTTGTACAACAGTCATTGCATATCGGTCTTATCCCTACTAACACACCGTAAGCTCCTTGAAGACAGGATCAGGAGGGTCAAAGTTATTCTTGTAGGAAAGCACTGATTGCTCTCTGGCCAAAGCAGGAAGTAACCCCCAGAACCAGGTTTATTCATATCCTAATCAAGCGAAGATAATTTTGCATCAGTAAAGAGGCTCCTGAAAGTCAGCCAATCAGCAACAGATTCGCTGAATGGTGCATTTCATCAATCAGTCAGCAACAACCTCACTAGAATACCCACACCTCCGCAGCTGAAAGTCAAGCAATTCCTATATCCTCCCACTTTGGGAAAAATCCACCGATCTCCGAACATCTCCGTTCTTCCCAAAACCCCACGGAAGACCAGGTGTTATTCTTACAGTCAGGTCATGAATGAATCTTCTCAGAAAAAATTCCGTAATGAATATGGATTTATTTTCCCCGTTTTTATTTATTTACACAGCAATTCCTTTATTATTATCTTAAAATTGCTTTTCCTTTTCATTGATTTATTGGGGTGTCACTAGTTAACAAACGTATGCGGGTTTCGGGTGCACAATTCCACAGCACATCATCTGTGCACTGTATTGTGTGTTCACCACCCAAGTCAAGTCTCCGCCCATCACTGTTTATTCCCTCTTGTATTCCCACCACTTTTTGCTGTATGTGTTTTTAAGCTGTGTCATTTGGTGTAAAAGATAATTCAAGGGCATTCCTTCTTTTGGTTGATTGCATTTATACTATAAGAAATATCCCTTTTTGTTCCATTTAATACTTCCACACCGAATTCAATCTGGTATGCTACATCGCTACAGCACTTTATTTTTCTTCCCATGGACCCTGTATAAATTTTTTCATAACTTTATTTTCAAAGTCATTATGAATTGTTTTAAAAAGAGTATTGCTTATAAATAACAGTAAGATTATAGCTTATTTTTACTCACGCTGAAATCCCCTTTCAGTTAATAGAAAAATTTAATTTATTAATATTTATTGTGGTTTCTGACATATTTGGGTTCACTTGTGCCATCTTATTTTATGTTTTTTGTTATGTATATTTTCTTGCTATTTTCCACCCATTTTTCTGCTGTTCCTTTGTTCACTGGACTGAGTGTGATCTTCATGTTATTTATTTTTTTCTTCCAGCTCCTGCAGTGGCTTGAGAGTTCTTGAGAGAATAGGGGAAAAAGAAGGACTTGGAGTTTTTACGGTGACCGGGGGAAGAGGCCAGGGTGAGTGTTCCCATGTAACTGAATTCCCTGCCGGCACCATCATTTCTTATTCGTTTTCTCAGATGTGGAGTAGAGAGAAAGAAGAAAGAGTGGGGCTAATAAGCCGTCAGCAGTCCAATAAAAGGTGGAGTCGGATTCTATTATATGGGTGATGCGCATTTTCTGGGTACGATCCTTGGAATCAAAGCCTTTACTGATGTCACCAAACTCTAACAAGGCTTAACGCTCACATTCTCTTATCTGCTGACCGCACTGTGTCTGACCAGGGAGGTATTCTTGCAAACTCGATCTCAGGCTGGTTTCCTGGAAGTGAGTTCCAGCAGTCCACAGCACCTTTACTGTCCAGTTCTTCACTGCAGAGCCATTGCTCAGATGCCGTGCCTCTGACGCTAAGGCTTGTCATCAGTCCACAGTGCAGAGAGCTGCAGATTGCCCAAGGAGCCCCAGCGATCCTGGACAAGCCCCTACACGGGCCAGGATGACTCAGTCCACAAACTTAGGAATGCAACACATTTCGTTTCATTGTCTCTACAAACTCAATTTCTATTTTAAGTCCCCATTCTATGGGAGTCGTAGAAACTTAATTTCAGTCCATTGGGGTCTCTCCCCTTTCCCAGGCTCTGGGAGGGCTTTCCCCGTGCCCCAGCACTGGGTGCCCAGGAAGTGTGTGCTGCAGTAGCCTCAGCTAAGCCACTGTTGAAACATCGATATCGTCTCCGTAATAACTAACGTCTCTCGGAGATCTCATGTCATCTGCATTCTCTCAATCTACTTAATATACATTTTATCACGCCAAATGGAAAACACTTACCCTACTGTGTTTTCCTTTTGCTTTGTGGTATGAAATCTCAGAACCAAATTTACTGTCCAGTGAATAAACAATATTACTCCACTAGAGTGTCGCCATGTAAGCAGGGTCATACCATCTTTTTGTCCCCGATGCCACGCACATTGCCTGGCACATAGGTGATCAATAAATAATTGCAGAATAAATGAACACCTGTCCTGGCGGTGGTACAATTGTCTTACTCCTTATGTTATTTTTGTTCCACGCTTGCATATGTTTAATTGTGCATCACTCTAGTGCTTTTTTTGGAAGCAGATGGAAAATAAGGAAGAAGGGAGATGAAAAATAACAGAAAGGGAAGTAAGGGATGAAAGGGTAAGGTGACAACATTTTCTGTGTGCCTTTACTAGTGGACCATGTAACACTTCTTATCTTTTTAAGCCATATCTTTTTCTGTATCCTTTTGCGATGATGCATTTTCCAAAGAACCAAGGCATTGAGTGTTTGATGTATGCAAAGCACATCAAAAACAGATCTGGGAAGAACAGGGAGGGGCCTCATCTATCCACCCCCAAACCATTACCTGGGCGACTTTCACTGGGGATACGAGCTGGAAATGAAGACCCTCGCAAGCACTCGCTGCCTACCCCTGGGCGGGATAAACGTTAAACAACCCAGGACAGACACACGTGTAGGGTGCAGTGAGAACACAAAGGGATTATGACAATGAGAGAATCACCTGCGCGGGGTCCTGAAATATGACGTAGGGGCTTGCCCGGTGGGGAAGCCTTGGGGGTGGGGAAGGAGTGCTGCTGGGAAACCAGTTCTAGGAAAGGGAGGCTCCTTTCCACACTCCTTTAAAGCAAGGACTATTTGGAAGTTTTAAATTCACACAAAGCTGATTGTCTTAAAGCAAGAATTATTTCAATGTAATTTAGCTTTGTGTTACATAAAGATAGATGTTTAAGTGATCTATTCATTCAATCAACATTTGCTTCTGAAACACGAGGTACAAGACCCAAACATCTGGAGAAACGGTGTTCTTTTGAAAATGTACCAGATTGTCCCCTAAGTGCTATGAATTCAACTAACCCCAAGAAATCTCCTTTTTAAAATAAAGTCATTAAAAGTTGGATAGTGTTACTATTGAAAAACATTCTTTATGAAGAAGTTGATTTCTTTGATATAATATTCATTACCCTTGGGGAAACACCCTTGATAAATGAAAATATTTTTACAGCAAATAATCTATTGCTTAAGTTCATTTAAATTAACTTGGTAATCTGTTTCAATTCCTGTGGCAAATTTTCTATGTGCAGAGAATTTTAATTAAAATAAAAGTAATGTATGCATATAACTAAAAAGAAAATAGTAGAAAGAGCTCCAACTGGAGAGAAGAGTTACTTGCCCAGCCTCCCTCCTTCCATCTACCCTCCTGGAGCGCGGGAGGAGGGGAAATCAAATGGTTTCTGGCGAAGGTTTAATTGTTGGTCTTTTGTGAGTGATCCTTTTTTATTTTCACTAGAAGTTTTAGACACACACTATTATTGTTGTCATTCGGTAATTTTATAATGATTGTCTAGGTGTGAAATTTTATTAATAAAATCTATTAAGTAATCAGTAGTCCCCTTCAATTTGAAGATTTGCGTCCCCTTTAGCTCTGGGAAATTTCATTGTGTTTTTGTTGTTGTTGTTTAGCTAATTTCCTCTTCTCTGATTTCCTCTTCTCTGTACTTTCTTTTTAACTATATGTTGACTCACCTCTCTATCTCCTTATCCGTTCATATGTCTTGGTTCAGAATTTGTGTTCTATGTTTTTTTGTCAATTTTTTATTCTTCAAATTGTCCTTCAAATATTCAATTAACATTTTTATTTCAAGTGTTTAATTTGCAATTTCTCTCCTTTTCATAATATACTACTTTTTTTTTCTGCACGTACTGTCTTCTTTTCTCAGATCAGTTGTTCTGTTTGTTGATCTTTGGCCTGTTGGACTCTCTTCCAATATCTGGTGATTCTCAGTTGACCACCCATGTTTAAGCATGAGGCTGCAGGAAATCTTATGGGCATTCAACTTGGATGGGCAGTGCTTATCAGCTGGGAGGCTTCTTGAATAAAGTGGACCTGTACCAATAATCATTTCCTTGTTGTAAATCACAGCTCTCGGAACAGCCTTCTGTTATAATTGCCTCTTCTGGGTACCAGGTCTCCCCAAGATTCTATCAGGTTGGTTCCTTCTCTTCTTGCCATTGTGTCCTCCTCGTGTATTATGGGTAGAGCCTCCTCTCTCTTATGTCTCGGTCAGTGCTCTCCATTCACTCTCTTTCATCCAGAAATGTTTTCCATCCTTTGTTCATTTATGAACACTTTAGGTTTCTCTTCATTGCATGGGTTACCCTTAAAAAAAATTACCTTCATTTTAATGGAACCAGGGAGTGGTAGTGGAAATACATATGCTTAGTTTCAAATTGTCCACCAAAATCATTAAAAATTTTCATCTGTGCACCTATTGGGTGTGAAATCATTCATTAAAAAGGGAATTTGGGGTTCTTTTATATTTATTTCTTTTGCTTGAGAGTATATTAGCTAAGCATGTCTTTGACCTTAAGTAACAAAAACCCAATGAATATTGGCAAGTAAAGGGTTATTTTTGTCCATGAAAAGAACTTTGGAGGCAGGTAATTGAGGGTTTTGTTCATCTTTTCAGTGGTGTCATGAGGAAACAGGACACCTTCCAGCTTTCGGCTGGGCCCTCTCTAGCCTGTTGCATTTGTCCTCCTGCCTGTCACCGAAGGAGCATAGCTCCTGCTGCTCCAGGGACCACACCAGACATGCCTCACTTCTCACTAGATAAAACTGTGTCGAGTGGCCAGCTTCGTGGGACCTGGAAACTGCATACTTTCCTTACCTGGGCGTATTGTTATTCTGGACAAAACTGGAGTTAGCAAGGCAGGAAAGGGAATGGATTTTCGACGAGCAACTCAGAATACTTCTTAAATAAAGATTTGAAAAAGCTGTACAATCAAGTACAAACCAGAAGATGCAATGTTAATGATCCCCAATGGACTCCCAAGAGTGTACATGCAAATACTATATGACAACTTAAGGCATTTTTAATTTTTAAAATCAAGATGGTTGTATTTGTGGAAACCATCTCGCAATCCAAAGTGCAGTATGAAAACTGGTGATTAAAATGTATCTGGGCCAGTGTGACTCAGTTGGATAGAGCATCATCTGGTGAACTGAAGGGTTGCAGGTTTGATTCCCAGTCAAGGCACACAAGGGAGACAACCAATTAATGTTTCTCTCTCACACTGATGTCTCTCTCTCTCTCTCTCTCTCTCTCGCTCTCTCTCTCTCTCTTCCTCTCTCTCTAAAAGCAATGAAAATATGTCCTCAACTGAGGAGAAAACAAATGTATCTGGTTTGTGATCAAACTGCGTAATGGTCACTGATGGACCATAGACCTTTACCTCCTTACACATTTGAAAACAATATTTTTTTGTAGAAGAAATAGTCTCAATTTTTCTTGAAATTTACTTTCCCTCCCAGCTTGGCACACACAGCACCCAGGGTTAGGATAACCCCCCGGGTGAATGCAGGGCTCAAGGCCATCAAAGTTGTTCTAAAAGGTAAAGAAGGTTAAAATGGAACTCAATTGCTCTTGCCTTATAAATGCCTGGCAGATATAATTTTTTTAATAACTTAATATATAAATGTGTGTCTCAGCCGAGCCCTTATCTTTTTGGAATATCTGCCACAGCAGGTTATGCCTGGGACTCCAATGCCCTGTTCAGCAAGCTTCTTTTCCAGTTAAACATTTTCTTAGAGGACATTTAATTTCAAAAAGGTTTTGTGCCACGTAATGAAAACCCAAAATAGCAGTGGCTTAAACAAAATAGTACTGTATTTCTTCGATATGAAAGAACCCCAGAGGCAGGAAGTTCAAAGCTAGTAAAGCAGTTTCACCACATTGTCATGACCCGAGGTTCGTTTTTTGCTGCCTTTTTTACTCAGTGTGCAGCTTTCCCCTGATGGCCCAAAATGGCTGCTTGAGTTCCAGTCATTACAGCCACATTCCAGATAGCTATAAGGAACACTTTAAAAACGTTTTCTGGAAATTAAACATGACATATCCTCTAAGTTATTGGCCCAACACATGGCCACACTTAGATGCAAAAGAGGTTGAGAGAAACAGTCCTAATTTCACGTGGCCAGTTAAACATCAGATATTCTATTACCAAGAAAGAACACTTATTAGGGTCAACTAATGATCATCTTTTCCATAGGAAACTGATGCACTTAACAAGGCTTTTTGTTCTGTTGCACATCATGTCCCGGGTGCTCTTTGAATATTAACTTATTTAATTCTCATAATGACTCTGCAAACTATTGCAATATTCACTTTACAGCTGAGAAAATGAGATGTACAGAATTTCTTCTATTTGTTAGATACCTAGTATAGAGCCTAACACAGCCCCTATTGCTCTGAAGTATTTAATTAACACCTTTTGATGGCCTTGACTGACAATGCAAATACATGGGTCTGGGAGAGGCTGATTTAAAACCTGATACTTTGGGTAATTATGTTTGCAAAAGGGTTTTAAATTATAGATATTTATTTTCTGAGATTCCAGGAAGCATGCCTTGCAAACTTGCGTGCTTGAATGAAGAGCACTCTTCATTAGGCTTGTTGGCTAGATACCCCAGAGGACTGGACTCGCCAGTCGGTGATTTAAATTGCTTGGCCTTGGTGGGTAAGCCAGTCCTGACTTTGTGTGCTGAGGTACTGTGAGCGGCCTTAAAGACCTTGGAAGATGGATGTGGAACCGGGAAAGACCAGAATTTGGAGGTGGAGCGGGGACAGATTTCTCAGGACTATACACACCAGCATGGCCAGGGCGAGGCTGGCTTATTGTCATGTCTCTTGCATTCGTGTTTTCCTGTTATTTCCTGGGGGTGAGGGGAGTCCTTTTTAGTCCTACAAATATACTATGGCAAATGGCCTTTTATCACAAGGGCAATTTGACCAAGAAGTATATAAGCAAAATCTGCATTTCCAAAAAGCACTACAATATATACATTTATTCACTTTCTAATTGCTGTTTCTAAGCTTATTCTCAGTACAGCTTCCCGATGACGCGATGGTGACAGGTCGTGGGCTTTTCTGATTATTTTGCTGTGAATTTTTAAATATTTTATGTAAGCCATAGACTGCAGTGTTTATTACAGTTTCCTCACCCTGTAGGTAATTTGCCAAAGAAAACATCAGGAAGGAAAGTCTGAGAGATTTTTACGTGTGGGCCTTTTTTTAACATTCCTTAAAATATATTTCCTCTCTTAGCAACAAAGGAACGTGGTCTCTCCAAAGCTTTGTCCTGTGTTATAACTTTCATATTACCCTCTCCACGGCCATTTTTCTTTGGCCTCGTTGCAAGTTTACTTCATTCCCCTGGATTCATAGCTGATGCTCCGTGGACCATAAAATTTCAGCTGCAAAACCAGAACATCTCATTATTTCTGAAATATCAAGCTTGTATCTTCTTGATAAATAATTCCTACTAGTATAATGTATCAGACTAAAACATATTTTCCGAGGCCAGTGAGGTTAAAGCGGCAATCTCACCTTTTTTAATTTTTTTGCCCCGAAGACAGTGATTTCCATATACAGAGTGACCCCGGCTTGTGTTGAACACGGGGGATGAGGATGAAGCATGAAACCACACATATTGCTGTCAGAGATTTGAAATGAGGCCCGCTAACCTGTAGGCAGCCTTCCAGAATAATCAGCCCTGCGAATTACCAATGTATTCAGGGAGCTGCCTCCCTTTGAGGGCGATGGGCCGGGAAGTTTTCCCTTTCTTCTTCTTCCCCTCTCCCCTCTCTTTTTTTAAAATCGCAGCCATTGACAAACATTACATTTTAATGCAATTCTTCCTTCTTTCCCCTACTCTACTGCAGAGAGAGAGAGAGAGAGAGAGAGAGAGAGAGAGAAAATCCGTTGACACCAAATCTCTGAGACTCTGAGACACGGGTCTCATCTGGTTTCCCCACGCTTGAAAAGTGGGTGCGACTGTTTGGATTTGCTTTTGAATATCCATCAGTCAGCGGTGCTTAAACAGGTGATAACATTTTTACTACTTCAGCTGACAACAGTCAGCGCTCTGGAATTCAGCCACTTACTAAAGTTGGCTGCTGAAGACTTTTTTTTTTAAGGAAGTCCTGTCACCACTGGGAGTTTTGTTTGTTGTACATTGCAGGGTGGCAACATCAGGACGGGAAAGGGGTTTTTTCAAAAAGAATAATTTGTTTTCTCTTTCCTGAAGTCCTCTCTTTTAGCATCCATTTCATAAATAGGGAAATCTGCCAAAGTCTTGCAAAAAAAAAATGTATCTGCCTTGGGTCTGTCATTGAATGATGACAGCATTAAATATGTGTATGTTCATGTTTATTTCTTTCTTCCTTATAGTTCCCACGAAGTAGAACTTCATAAGTTGTTTTTGCTACAGTTGCTAATGTTAATAAATTATTCAATAATAAAAGTTATGTGTATGTTTACAGGTATTTATTTAACGATGAATATATCTGCTACATGTGTATATTTGCACACAGACACATGCATATATGTAAGCACACGAACTCAGGTGACTTAAAATAAGTCATTTCAGCTGCCAATTATTCCACTATCTGCTGGGCTGCCCTTTGGGTAGCTGTTAATAATGTCAAGAAGCACAGTGGCCGTTCCCTGCTTTGGGGACAACTCATTTTCTGTGCTGACGATGTAAGCAGCCGTGGCCACAACAGTGGTTTCAACTTGGGGGCCGCAGGCCCTCGGCAGACCAGGAATTATTTCAAGAGGCCTCTGCATCACTATGCACAGCGAGCCTTCCCAGGAGACTGAATCAGCAATCCTCATGCATATAAAAATTAGTTTTGTAAAAAAACATGTAAGTGCTGTTATGATGATTAAAATTCTAAAATTCACCTAATAGCATTACTGAATTTATGGTATCTATGTGAGTATATATTTCTCCATTAAACGTACAAATATCTTTCAAGTAAGGGATCTGATATTTTTCCCTCGGGGGGCATAAAAAAGGCCTCATATAAATACAAGCTCAGCAACCAGAGAGCCAGTGAAGACAGCAAGTTAACTGGATGCACATCCACTAGGTTCCGTCTGCAGGAAACCATGGCTGGAACCAGAGGACAAGGGCGACCAGCTGGCAGGCAAGTAGGTTGACTTCAGAGTGTTGGGGCCTCCGTGGAACGAGATCCCCATTCCAGGCACCCCTTAACAGAGCCAGAGTGTCCGGTGGCCAAATCACCTAGTACATATCCCCTCCTTAGAGATAGGCTCTGGGCCGCCACCTTTTCTTTCCTTCCTTTTTTTTAAAGAGTGTTTAAAAATATGTTTGTTGATTTTAGAGAGAGAGGAAAGAAGAGAGAAGCATCAACATGAGAGAGACACATGAACTGGCTGCCTCCTGTATACACCTGGACTGGGGATCAAACCCGAAACCTTCTGGTGTAGGGCCCGACACTCTGACCACACCACACGGGCCAGGGCCAGCCCTGTCTTCTTGATTGGCTTTGCCAGCACATACTTCAACAGCAAATGCATTAGCTTGTTGAAGAAGAATTCAGATGACTACTTTTTAAGCTTAAATATGTAGAAACTTCTTTTTAGGAGAAAACTATATCATCAATGGTTGAAACGTGATTTTTTAAATTATTAATGTTATTAACAATATGTAAACATAAAACTCAGTGTAACTTCCTAATGCAAATAGTCTTCTTATAAGTCAAGTATAATAAAAAATGTTAAAATTCCAGTAGTAACAGTAAAACATAATGTTATTTTGCTAAAACACAGTTGCAAACCTGTAATAAGAAAATATGCTGATTACCACAACACAGATTTTTTTTTTTATTTTTTAAGTTTGGCCTATAAAGCCTACCATGTGGGACTTCCAGCCAAAATGGAGGCACAGGTAGACACACTGTGCCTCCTCCCACAACCAAAAGAAGGACAACAACAAGTTTAAACACAAAAAATAACCAGAACTGCCACAAAATTGAACTGCATGGAAGTCCAACAACCAAGGAGTTAAAGAAGAAACACTCACCCAGACCTGCAGGAGGGTTGGAGACAGGCAGCCAGGCAGAGAGGACTTGCAGCAAGGTGGTGGCTGGCAGACCAGGGGCCCCGCATTTGTGTGCAGATAAACCCGGAGGAACAACTGGGGAGTGAGACAGACCCACAACCCAGGGTTCCAGTGCGAGGAAATAAAGCCTCAAACCTTTGACTGAAAACACCTGTGGGGGTTGACGTGGTGGCAGGAGAAACTCCCAGCCTCACAGGAGAGTTCATTGGAGAGAACCACAGGGTTCTAGAATGTACACAAACCACCCACCCGGGAATCAGCACCAGAAGGGCTCAATTTGCTTGTGGGAAGCCAGGAAGTGACTGAAAGCGGGCAAAGAGCTGGGCAAGCAGCACTGTTCCCTCTCAGGCTCCTCCCCCACGGACGGCGTCACAACGCAGCCACGAGGGTTGCCCTGCCCTGGTGAACACCTAAGGCTCTGCCCCTTACTATGTAACATGTGAGGGGAGACAAAAAAAAAAAAAAATGGCCCGAATGAACGAACAGATAAAAGCTCCAGAATAAATACAACTAATTGA
The DNA here is from genome assembly GCA_028533065.1 of Trachops cirrhosus. Lineage (NCBI taxonomy): Eukaryota > Metazoa > Chordata > Mammalia > Chiroptera > Phyllostomidae > Trachops > Trachops cirrhosus. Next base: position 7,478,313 of record CM052548.1, on the reverse strand, counting down.
TGAAGAGCTCACCAACCTATCTGCACATCTGTACACAGATATACAGTTTAAAACACTGGTAATCAGGTTGCTCACAGAAAGGAGTGAATATGGTCGGAAATTAGAGGAAAAAGTAAAGGCTATGAAAAGTGAAATAAAGGTAAGTGTTCAGGGAACCAACAGTGAGAGGAAGGAAACCAGGACTCAAATCAGCAATTTGAACCAAAGGGAAGAAAGAAACAGTCAGCCAGAACAGAATGAAGAAACAAGAATTCAAAAAGATGAGGAGAGGCTTACGAACCTCTGGGACAACCTTAAACATTCCAACATCTGAATCATAGGGGTGCCAGAAAGAGAAGAGGAAGAGAAAGAAGTTGAAAACTTATTTGAACCAATAATGAAGGAAAACTTCCCCAATCTGGCCAAGGAAATAGACTTCCAGGAAGTCCAGGAAACTCACAGAGTGCCAGAGAAGTTAGACCCTAGGAAGCACGCACCAAGGCACATCATAATTACATTACCCAAGATGAAAGAGAAGGAGAGAATCTTAAAAGCTTCAAGAGAAAAGGAGACAGTTACCTACAAAGGAGTTCCTATTAGACTATTAGCTGATTTCTCAAAAGAAACATTAGAGGCCAGAAGGGGCTGGAAAGAAGTATTCCAAGTCATGAAAGGCAAGGACCTACATCCAAGATTGCTCTATCCAGCAAAGCTTTCATTTAGAATGGGAGGGCAGATAAAGTGCTTCCCAGGTATGGTCAAGTTAAAGGAGTTTATCATCACCAAGCCCTTATTATATGAAATGTTAAAGGGACTTATCTAAGAAAAAGAAGATCAAAAATATGGATAGTAAAATGACAACAAACTCAGTTATTAACAACCAAACCTAAAACAAAAACAAAAACAAACTAAGCAAACAACCAGAACATGAACAGAATCACAGAAATGGAGATCACATGGATGGTTATCAGTCAGGGAGTGGGAGCGGGAGAGAGGGGGAAAAGGTCCAGAGAATAAGTAGCATAAATTGTAGGTAGAAAACAGACAGGGGAAGGTTAAGAATAGCATAGGAAATGTAGAAGCCAAAGAACTTATATGTACGATTCATGGATACGAACTAAAGGGGGGGAATGTGGGTGGGAGGGGGTGTGCAGGGTGGACGGGAAAGGGAGGGAAATGGGACAGCTGTAATAGCATAATCAATAAAATATATTTAAAAAATAAAATAAAGCCTACTATGTGCCATAAAATAATTTAATTCTTCCACCATTTTTCTCTCTTTTAAGCTATTTTAATTTTATAGTACATTCAGTTACAATTTTATAAAACCACTAACCTATAAAATTGTCATAGAGTAAGCCCAAGCCCCAAGAATACACTTCCAAGCGCCTGAGGAGCTCAGAAGGAGAAATACTGTGTTAGATACATAATATCTAATCATAATATCTAATCACAAAGGAAAGGCCAGAGCACCATGTGAGCAAATATTTTAGGCAGAATGTCATCCAAAATGGCAACATCCTTTTAAAAAAATTACTATTACAGGTGCAGTGACAGAGTTCGGTATCAACACCTAAAAATAGGTAAGCAAAAGCAAATCAGCCTTTAAAATAAAGAAGACATCTTTTTCCTGGCTTTGAGATAGAAGTTTGTGATGATTTGATGAGATGTTTTTCTGAATAACTTTTCCTATTTATCAGAAAGCTTGCTCAGTATGGCATTCTGCATTTTTTTAAATGTTAGAAACAAAAATTTCATCAGAAAGAATATAATAGTTGCTTCCGTTTATGCCCATGAACTACTTCCTCTCTGAATCGTGAACCGTGTTGCAAAGCATCCGTCCTTCATTCAACCCACCCCGCCCCCGTTCTGTGCCGGCGCAACTCACTCCCAGCGTGCTGTGCGGTCGGTCAGGACTCGCCAGCTGGCCGCTGCACTAGTTTACTTACACACTTCAGGGTCACCTGGCTTGAGTGAGGGCTACAAATGGCCGAGGATTCACGTGTTCACTGTTTTGCATTGCCAGAGAATTGCCAGCCAAACGCTACCACCTGCATGGCCCAATATCCATGGAAATGGATTTTTGACTTTTTGACAGCCATTCATTTTATTTACTTTTCACTAGGGAAATTTTTATTGGATGCTTTCAGTAATAATCTCTAATGCAAGTGCACCGATACTCAGGAAATTTCCATCTTTCATTGCTTTGGAGAGTTCCCCCCCCCAATTCCCTTCGTGTTTTACTGGCACTTTTCTGGAATTTACTCCACAAAGACGAAAAGTCTTGGAGGGATCTGCAATTGCAACCATAAAAGATTTTTTTCCCTCCTCATTTGGGGGCATTATTTAAAAACATGCTCAGATTGGGATTTTACTCTAACATATTAGGCCATTGTATTAATAATCTAGATGGCATTATGAACATGGGAGTGAATTACCAATTTACATATATTTAAGACAGCTGGGTAAACTTTGTGACATTGTATTTCTAGAGTGTGCTTCGTAGTTTTGCATACTTTTTTCTAATTCCACCCATAATCCCCCAAGAAAGATTTCTGTAAACATTTTTAAGAAGGGAAAGCAGGCTCAGAGAGGTAAATTTGTTCAGCGTATGTCATTTCATAAGTGGTTGAGCCAAACTCCAAAACCAAGCTGGATTCCTGAATGTCCCTGCAGCACCCCGCAGAATGAGGACCATCACCACAAGGGATTCCAGTGCTGTCAGCAAAGAGGCAGAGGAAAGTACAAAGAGAAGAGCATAAATTATTTTGTGACTTTGCATTAAATCTTTTAAGAAATATTTACTGAGCAACTATAACAGAATATCCTGATCTAAATGCTGCAACTAAATGTCACTTATGCTGAGCCACAAATCAAGTTTCAGAAAATTTCAAAAAATTGATGCATGATGCATGATTCTACATGTTTTCTGAGAACAGTACAATATAGCTAAAACTCATAAGAATTAGACTATGAAATCCTGAAATATTTGGAAATTAAGAAATACACTTCAGACTTCCGGTCAAGATGGAGGCATTGGTAAACACGGCTTGCCTCCTCACACAACCACAGCAAAAATTAATTACAACTAGACTACAAAACAAATATCACCCAGAATCATCAGAAAACTGAGCTGTATGGAAGTCAGACTCTCTGAGGCTGAGTCTAGGGCTCTGGTGTTTTGTAAAAGCTCCTTGGAATTTTTTGGTAGCAGGACAGGCCTGGAGAAGTTTTGCTCTGGAACCACAGGCCCCCGCCCAGACCCAGTTCCCTAGAACACTCATCTTTGGGACCCAAATGATGGTTCATCAGCCAGTTTAAGCCAAAATAAAAACGAAAATCACTGGCATCACCTCCTGAGAATATTCTCTTGAGCTCTTCTTCTCGGAGAAAAGAAAAGGAACTTCTGTCTTGGGTTTGCTGACAAGAAAGAGTCTTCTGTGCGCTTATTCTATTCTGAAAGAAACCTCCGCTGGCATTCTCTGACCCAGGAATAAAGGCTCTGGTATCTGGAGAACGCAAGCAGATCCTAGACTCCAATCAAGGGAAGACTGCCCGGGAAATCCGAAGAACATTAAGGTGCTGTATCAATTTCTGGTGAGGTTTCAGCGTGCAGCATTGTCCTGAATTCTCTGCAAACGCCATGGACTCTGGTGATCCGGCAGGTGACTGGGATAATCGCGGGCCTCGGGCTTGCTATAAGGATGAAATTAGAAAAAAACATAGGCTCACAGTCAGAGGGCAAAAGGAAATGAAGGCAGAGGAGGTTCGTGGAGTGTGCCAGAGACGGCGGAGTGCCGCACCATGTCCCGGAGTATGACTGCGCGCTCTAAAACAATTCGGGGCCCATTCCCCTTTGCAAAGGGCTGGCAAGGAATTCCGTTTAGGTCCGAGGGAGGGAATGACCCCAGGGGTGACTACGACACTTACACTCTTTTGTCTTTGCTACCCGTGCGGGGGTTCGGATCTCGTTTCCATTCTGGATATTTTTCACCGCACTTCTAGGTTGGCGTACTGTTCAGGGCGTTACTGTCCAACAGAACCTTCTTCGTTGACGGCAGGATCTCAGCGATATGTGTTTAGCCGGTTTTTACTGTCGTGGGGGTTGATGGGTTCATTTCCAGGAATTTTGTGACCTGGCTGTTAAACATCGTCATTAATAAAAAATTAAACTGGATGAGCTTATTAAATATTGCATTTAAAATAAAGGTAATAAATACTCAAAACTGATCACTTCTTTTTTTGCCTGTTTGAATGTTTTTATTTTTATTTTTATTATTATTTTTTAATATAGTTTATTGATTATGCTATTACAGTTGTCCTATTATCCTCCCTTCATTCCCCTCCACCCTGAACACCTTCACCCATCCACATTGCCCCCCTTTAGTTCATGTCCATGTGTCATAAGTTCTTTAGCTTCTACATTTCCCCTCCTATTCTTGCCCTCCTGATCACTTCTTAATTAACTATTCTACTACTACGGACGCACTGAAGTTTGCGCTGTCCCAGAGGTAGCCACTGGCCACCTATGATTATGGAGCACTTGAAACTGGCTCCAGTAACTGGGGAAGGGAATTTTAAATTTAATTTAATTTAAATTATATACTTAAATAGCCACATGTGGCTTGGGACTACGGTAATGAGAAGTGCAGGTTCAGAGTTTCTGCCAAAAGCCCTGTGTCTGGTGATTGTTATAAAAAGAGCATTGACCGTGTCCTCAATGAGCATCTTCCTCTTTCATTTCAGTGACTTTGGTTCTTAATATCCGATTTTGGATCTGACCTGAGGTTACTTGGGAGGGCAGGGATGGATGGAATAGAGGGGAGTGATGACAAGAGGGAGGCTTCATTCTAAATTAATTCTTTTTTAGAGATTTTGTTTATTTATTTTTAGAGAAAGGGGAAGGGAGGGAAAAAGAGAGAGAGAGAAGTTATCGATGTGAGTGAGAAACATTGATCTGTTGCCTTCTGTACTCCCTCCCCCACCACCAGACCGAACCCACAACCCAGGCACGTGCCCCTGACTGGGAAACAAACCAGCAACCTTTTGTTTTGTGGGAAGACACCCAACCAACCAAGCCTCGAGCCACACCGGTGAGGGCCTAAATCGACTCTTGGTGCTTTGTGAGACTGCATGTTTATGCCTGCAGAAAACGCTGTAGCTCACTGTTGTGTGAACCCGTGAGCAGAAGCCAATCGAGTGTACTCGTCTGCTCCAGAGCTGACTTTGGATGCTGCATGACATCGACGAGCATTTCTGGGGTTCCGTTAATGTTCAGAAATGATACTGGACTTTTCAGTTTGAGAAGGGACTCCAGCCGGGGTCCCCTAGTTCCAACACCACCAAAATCTGACTCCGTTTGCAAGGCTGTGATCTCGGCTTTTCCACGCTCAGGTCAGCCCTGGCCAGACAGCTGGGAAGTTCTGAACAACTCAAAACCGTTGCCTCTGATGCCCCCAACCCACTTCCCTGTCCCATTGCCCCCTGCTAGCTCCCTGCTTTAATTTCCCTGCAGGTTTTGGAAAGGATGCATTAAATTATAATCACTAGCTGTTTTGTGAGCAGCCTTTTGTGACTAATAATGACAGTAATGAGAGAAAAGAAGAAGGGAAAATGGGATGATTGACACTCAGGGGGATGTTTTTGCTGAGCCATTTGTAACGCAGCACACACAGACAAATGGGCCCTTCTTTGCCCATTCATTTGTGTCTGTGTTTTCATTTGTGACGGAAAGGTAGGCCTATTTACTAGGCATCTGCCAGCGGTCCCCAACCTGTTTGGCACCAGGGACCTGTTTCGGGGAAGACAATTTTTCCATGGACCAGGGCAGGGGTGGGGTGGGGGTGGTTTGGGGATGATCCAGGTGCATTACATTCAATCTCAGCTTCTGCTGCGCACTCCCTACGACACAGGTCTGGGGCCTGGAGGTTGGGGAACCCCTGTAGACAACAGAAACCCTGTTACTTCACCTAAGGTGGGGTCCTAGAGACAGTGGGAGTCACAGCTCTGCCTGCCTCAGTGCGGCCTTCACAGTCTGTTTGTAAATGAGCCAGCTGTTGGTCCTGTCATGTGATTAAGCTAAAACTACAGCTGGGACTCCTCCCATTAAACCTCTGACATCCTAATAAAGCTGTCTCCTCCTTCCTAGCCCCAGAGCTTCAGGCTCTATGTGCTCATCTGGACCATTGGAACAGCTTCTTCTAAAACTTCTAACTTCTTCTAAAAAAGGATGAGATCGAATCACAGTCCCTGGTCTCAAATGTTGAGCGTTTCCCCACTATCTCCGGGCAGCTGGAAATGAACCTTCCAGGACCTTTCCTGGGCTGACTTCAGGTAATGATGTAAGGAGGGCGTAAGCTCTCCCAGAGCAGGGACTCTGTAACTTGCTCAGCTTTTTAACCATCAGAGCACATAGCAAAGAGCCTTGTACTGACGCAGTCCATAAAAGTCTTTTGGACTGGATTGAATCTAAAGCAAAAATAAAAAGAAATTCTAATCTTTTCATGAAGTGCTGTTGCTTGGATACTCAGTCTTTAAAAGAAAAATAACAAACACACAAAGGTTTGCATGCTTTCCTAGAGGAATCATTTTCAATTCTTTAAATAGCATTCATGTTATAAATTGTTGGAGCCTGCTATCCAAGGTTGTATGTCAGAAATTCTGTGTCTTGGACCAAGCCCGGCCCCAATTCCTGAGGCATCACGGAGACCACACGGATGCCGCTAGAGGAACTCCTGTTTGAAAACCGACAGGGTGGGGAAGGGACCTGGGCTGGAACCTGAGTGATGGGACTCTGCTTCTCGCTCTGCGTTAACTAGCCGAATGAGCCTACACGAGTTGTTTCACTCTCTGGATCCTATTTTCTCTTCTGCAAAATGGAAATGGGGCTGATTAGTCACAAGTGCCTCTCAGCTCTAATATTATATGATTTTAAAAGCTGGAACAAAGCTTTCCAAGGACATAGAGACCCAAAATCCATTTTCTGTATGGGCGTGTTGTTTTCTTCTTTGTGTTTTTTTTTTCCTGAGACTCTTATGGATCGAGGGTTTTAGCACAAGTTCCATTAGGCTCATTCAACAGACACCTGCCCCATCAGGGAGTCTATGGACTTGCAGGGCGAGAGTGCATTGTTGTTGATAATTCTGCTAACATCTGGGTCGCCACCTGCTCTTCATCCTAATCATCTTCGTCATCCTCAACCCCTAGTGGCACGATACTAGGGAAGTTGCTTAGGCAAAACCTTCTGCCAATCCTTTCTCCTCCCCAAGATACAATCCAACGTTAGCTGTCCATGGGGGCTAATTCTGAGGAATAGATACCATTGCTCCTGCAGTGGACACTGTGGTTCATCACCACATCCCCTCTTTAGCACGGGCAAAGCCCAGGTCCTGGGAAGATCCGCTGCTGAAGTTGTCACAGCTGCTGGGGATTCCCCAGCGCCACAAGGAGTCACTTCCAGGTTGTGCTCTGTGGTAGAGTTAAACATGGTGGCAAAAATTTTGTTACTCCTCCCAGTGAGAAGTGCACCCACCCACCCACCTACCTTGAATCCTGGGAGGCTCTGCGATTGCTTGGATCAACAGCATTCAGCACAAGCCATGCCCTGCCAGTGTCTTGGCTCCAGACCTAAGAGACTAGCAACTTCCACCCTCTGTCACTTAAAAAACTCCCCCTGGAGCCCTGAGCTATGACACGAGAAACCCAGCCACTCTGAGACCACCACGCTGGAGAGCCCCATGTGAGTGATCCCACTGACAGTCTCAGGCGAGCCTGGCTTTCCAGTCACCCCTGCCAAGGGAACAGACGTGTACGTGAAGTGGGATCAGACCCTCACACCAGCCCATCGCTAGCTTAATGCCGCTGTGCAACCCCTGTCAATGACTTGGAATGTAGATTCGAACCCCTGCCAATGTAGATTCCAACAGCCATCCCGCTGAGCCCCGTCTGAATTCCTGACCCACAGGTTTGTAAGACATAATAGCACATTTTTTTTGTTTTAAGTTATGAAGTTTAGAGTAGTTGCTGCCCAGCAATAGATCACTGGACCCTGTGCTCCTTCCCCAGGGACATAGCCAAGGAGTGGCTGATGGGAGACACCAGCCCCAGTGCCGGGCCCTCGAATGGGCCCCCCACCCCCAGATCTCCACGAAGCACTGGCTGAGGCCTCGCTCGCCGCTGCCCCGTGAGCCAGCCTCTCTTCAGCCGAACCCTGCCTTCCTCCCTCATCACGGGCGTGGCTCCCCAGAAAGCCTTCGCCGACAGACAGCCCATCTCAGCGTCTCCTCCCAAGGAACCCCGCCGAAGACACCTCTGCACTTTGCTTTCTTCAAGTGGATTTTCTCAGCTCCTTCTTTCTCTTTCCCTTCTCCTTTTGAGTTTGAGTTGTGTGAATAGAATAAGAACTCGACGAGATTTCAACTACTGTCACATCTGGTGATCAGTTAGTATTTATTGAAGGAATTTTTGTTGAACAGATGAATCTGGGGGAGGTTGTAAAAGTGGTAAATTACTTACTTTTTCCTGGTTGCTTGCGGGGCAGGCTGAATAATTCTAACATCCCCAAATCCAAGCCATGTTCATGGTTCCTTCATCTATCAGGCAACTTCAAATGTGAGTTGGGAGCTGTAGGAACCAGGGTCTTAGTGACTGAAATAAATGCAGTAAGAAACGTGGGGCTTTCAGTGTGGGGAGTTCCACTTAGGGTAACCCCTGAACTAGAGCCTGTACTACCCAGGCAGCCCCAAATTCTTTGCTTTCCAAAGCTTTCATCTAAATGTACAAAGCAGCCTTGACCGGTGTGGCTTAGGTGGTTCAGTCTCACCCAGCAAAGCTCAGAGTTGTTGCCTGTCAGGGCACACGCCTGGGTTGCTGGTTCGGTCCCTGGTCTGGGCAAGCGCAAAAGGCAAGCATGCAAGGAGCAGCCCACAGATGTTTCTCTCGCATGGATTTCTCTCCTTCTCTTTCTCCCTTCCGTCCTCCCTCTCTAAAAATAAATAAATAAAATCTTCAAAAAATTGAAATAAATGCACAAGGTAAGAAGCGAACAATAGTGCGTTACTCAAGGAAAGAAAATATAAATGCTGGACAGAAACCTGATAACAAAGGAAGGGTATGAGTAGCATTGTGTGGGTTTTTCACAGAGTTTGAGTAAAGTCTACCTACGGCTTTATTTTATTTATATTGTCACTGAATATGTTGTCACCGTGTACGGAAGTGATTTTCTGAATCTACTTTTTAACTCTTCCCCTTTCTAGCCTCATGTTCACTATTGCTTCCGAAACACCTAGCATGTGATGGACGCCAAGTAAATTCCCAGCAGGGAGACCAGAGAGTAAACTGCCCCAAATCAGCTTTGCTGCCTTTGGCAAGAGATGATTCTTCTTCTTCTTCTTCTTCTTCTTCTTCTTCTTCTTCTTCCTTATAATTTTGCATGTTCCCATAATATCAACAACTTAAGACTAGAAAAATTCTCAGAAATAAAAATACAGTGTAAAAGTTGATGCTATCTTTTCCCCTCGTATATATTTCCCCAAAGTTTCTAGAATGCGTATTTGGTCCTTGGGCGATGAAAAATATATGTAAGACATCAACCTTTTCATATTAAATGGAGGGAGAGATGCTAAGAAGGTAAGTCCTTGAAGAATGGCCGGGACCTCGCCTGCTGGGGTGTCCCCAATAATAGGAGTGCTATGGAATTTTGAGGTTGGGAAGTAGAGAAACACTCAGGGCAGCTGTGAAAGTGCGTTTGTCCAAGGAGCTCAATCTAGAGATACGACTTCCATGGCACCTTTGGGCTGTGGGTTGTCCCTGTTCTAGCTGCCACCACACTTCATTTCACCTCTTGTGAAAGATTATGTAGTATGAATCCTGCGTTGGGGTTTCTCTTCTTTGCTTCCTTGGTTTCAGGCTAGCTCTTTGTTCAGAGACTACTGGAACTAATTGCAGTCACACCCAGTTTTCTCGGTGATGCGTGAAGGGAGAACACCTGGAAGGTTTTGGTGTAATCTCCACCTGGCCTTCTCTCCGGGCACCCTGCTGTTCAAGGGTGCTGAGTTTCCGTAGCAGGCCTCCAGAGTCGTGAGTCCTGAAGACCTCATTCAACATGATGCTCCCGAGGCACCCTGAGAAACCCCAAAGTGTGTGCCCCGAGAATCTTCGAGAGAAGGCCTCCTACTAGTGCGAGCTCACTGGAGCTCAAAGGTAGAGTTATTCCAGCTCTCCTGTTGTGACCTGTCTCTGGGTGTGCCTCAATTTACCCAGAAAGGTACTCCAAATGTTTCAAAGTTAAGGTGGATGTGTATTCCCTGGAATTTCTATAAATACATATATGCAATAGAGCAGTTTGGGAAAGGTGTGGCCTAATAGATAGAGCAAATACCAAGTTTTTTGGACCAACCAAATCCAGTACCTCCATGATGTCCATCAGATTTGTGTTATTTAATCCATGGGATAGATTAGGAAGGGTCCTAGACCTCACAGCTAATTCAAAGTAGGGGCAGGACCAGATCTGGAGCTTTTTCTGGCTTGTCACTGGGACAGGATCCATGGCCCTGATGTTAAATCTGCCCACCGGAAGCATGCTGACTTTTAAGGATGAAGTCTAATCCTAAAAACCTTCCTCCTAAATTTTTTAGTTACCGAGGACCAGTGACCACGCCCACTGACCTGAAGAGTGACAGTTCACCCTGTCCAATCACCCAGAAGAACCTTCTGCCAATTCCCATTCCAGTTTTACAGCATCGGGCACACAAAGTCTTTAGGATGCATATGCCAACTTGACAATTATTAAAATGCTGGAAATAAAAAGAAACACTAGCGACAGATAAAAATGTATTCTCAATATTCATGGTATGCGTTTTCAATATTGCAATGAAAATTCTTTGCACAAACACAATGACCAAAATAACCCAGACCTCATTAATTTATCCACCTTCAATTCATTTTTTTGTCCTGAGTATGAAAATGAACACTTATACAACGTGACAACGGCAGTAAATACTTTATTTTGTTTTTACTGAAAGGGGAAAAAAATCAACTTTAATTTGAATACTAAACCATCCAGAATCTCGAGCTGAAAACATGTTTTTATTATTTGGATTCTTCGGTTGGGCTTGTTCTGCTTTTGGCACATCTACTGATATCACTCACAATATTTTTTTTCATTTCATACATTAATATTTAATATTCTTTAAACATTGTTCAACCTTAATGGTTGTCTAATTTCTGTTTTTCATCCACAGAGAAGCTATTAATTTATGAGCATATAGGGCAGTAAGTAATAATTTGCATGAACGCCTCGAGCAGATATGCTTCCCTAGGCCGCCCATAGCATAGACTCTGGAAGGGGTGATACCATCTATTGGCTAAGCTCCAATGAACACTGCTTTACAAGAGGCAGAAAAAAAGTTTTTTAATCCATAAAGAAGTCTGCTAAGTGAAAAATCAACAGAGATGACAGGAGCCCGTTTGTCTCTGTTCCTATGTTCCCTTTGGTGTGTGCCCTGCAGCTCCCCACTGGGAGAGATTCACAAAACGGCAAAGCGAGAAACCGAAGTGCTTTGAGGAAGTGGAGAGCAGCTCAACCCTTATCTTTGTCCAGAATGTCACCCTTGAACCGATGACTATGTCTACAAGCCCGGTGGCCACACGTTGCTAGCAGAGCTAACCCCAAATGAGGCCATTTGGTCCCAAAAAAAGCTCATCGATGAATCAGGCAGACCAGCAGTTTCACAATGCCTAGCCAGCTGAAACCAGCTCAATGTCCCATCCCATTGGCCATGATATTTCTCATCGTGTGGATGTGACGAATGGTTCCAGGAAGCATGGGAACCCCTGTGTTAAATGTTCCTCTGGGAGTTGGGGTCCAAGTGCACGTTCAGAGGAGAGAGGACACTTTGTATTAGACACCAGGGTATTGCCCTCAAAGCAATCTCACTACTTTCCCCCTCCCAGTAGACGTGGGGTTAGTTCCCCTTGGGCCAGGAAGCCAGAGAGGAAGTCAGTCACCACCCACATAAATTCTGGCCCCAGAATTTCCCCTCCCTACTGCTAACTCAGCCTCCCTAGTGTTGCCTTCCCTAAAATCTAGGATTTACAGTCACCTCGGGACAGATGCCACGCTGGCCGCCTAGGTAGAGAACTAAGGGAGTTACCCAGACAATTTAGCAGAGACAAAATAATTTTTCCTCAATTATCTGCATATTACACTTAGTCTTTTCTTTTCAGGTAGTTGCATGATTGTTGTAACTCTCTTTTTAAATTCTTTTCCCATCTTAAATAAGTTTTATGGGTAATAAGAGAAGTTTAATAAGATTTAGGATTAGTGCCCACACTAATAAAGTCTCATCTCGTAATCTAGTACTTTGACATTCAGAAGACATATTTAGCTGAAGCAATGATCTTCCTAGCCGCTCGGGAAGTTACCTCCTATTCTGATGCCGGGAAACCCAAGCCCCTGAGTTTTAAGCCAAGCTCTGGAAAGCCATCCCTGATCTTTCTATGCCTTGTGCTGAATTTACATCAGGCTGCAAACTGCCAGATGTGCTTTTTCCTATTAAAACACTGAAACAAATTTAGTAGTGCTTCAGTTCCGAGCACACATGTTTAAAGCCTCGTTATTTTGGATTTGGGGCAGGGGGGATGTGATTTTCATTGGTTGGTGGCTTTGGGCTAAAGTTTTTAAGAACCAAGAAAGCATATTTTGCTATAAATTTATCCATAAATGAATTGCATGTTGCTGAATATACAGTTAACTGTGACATTACTTTCTCAACCCACTACCCATTTACCTATTTATTTATTTAATCCTCACCCAAGGATACACTTATTGATTTTGGAGAGAGAGAGAAACACTGATGTGTGAGAGAACCATCAATCTGTTGCCTACTGTATGCATCCTGACCGGGGAGTAAACCCCTGGACCAGCAACCTAGGTATATGCCCTCACTGGGAATTGAACCTGCAACCTTTTGGTGCATAGGCGATGCCCCAACCCATCAGGCCACACCAGCCAGGGACATCGCCCATTTATTAAAAAAAGAGTTTTGCCACTTGCCATTATGTCACGTACATAGCTGGGTTTAAGACTTATTAAAGATTTAGAGTCCTATGATTGAAAATATAATGGTTAGCATATGACACTAATTGCACATAATTCATATAAGCTGAGCATGTTAGTGCCACAGCACCACCACAATGCCACAGAGAGAAGCCCAGGGGCTGCCTTAGAAGTCAGCTCACGTGTCAGTGTTTCGACTGGGGACAGGGTTGCCACGCAGAGTCACGACACGCCAGGGTTTCAGGGTTGGCATTGTTGCTAAATAAGAACAGACAGTTGTGAAATGATTTTTTTTCTGGGATTTTTTTGTTTGTTTGTTTCAGGAAAGGGGAGAAAGGTAATCAAAGTGAATCCAGACCAGCCCATCATAGCTTCACTATCTCTCTGCAACTTTCCGAGAGGCTGCCTTGTGCGGCATCCCAGCTAAGGGCCCAGGGACTTGCCAAGGGGGCAAGAAATGGCACTTAGCCTGCAGCCCGGGTCACCTCATATGAAGGGCAGCCAAGGGTCAGGGCCCCGGGACAGGCCGTATTAGCTGCGTGGCCTGCTTTTCAAGCTACTTTCAAGTTCTTTTTCATTTGACTGATGGGTAAAACGTTAAAAAGGAAGAAGCAAATAGTATATATTGATGCTAAAAGCAACATGAGAATTTAAGTTGAGTTTGTAACCATCCCCTTTGTATTAATAAAAACACGTGATTAAAATAAACTCTATATATTATTTTAGTAATTAAATATAAATGATCTGTGCTGGTTTTCCAATAGCATAGACCATGTGCCTCATTGATACTACCTGGAGAGAGATGGTCTGGGGGAGGGGGTGGGGAATCCAGATTCCTTTTATAAAGCAAGGATCATTTTAAAATTTTGGTTAGAGCATTTATGTATTTATAACTCATAATGTAACTGAATTTTTTATTTGAGATATTAAAATTGGTTAACTTCATGATAAGTACTTCTATAGATCGAGGGTCAGGGGGAAATGCTGTGGCTTAATTCGGGAACTTCCAGATCTGGACGCACCCATAGAAGCGTGAGCGTGAACTGTCACATCAATCACAAGAGCAGAACTGTGAGAGGGTCCCCGACGTGGGGCAAGCGGTGTCAGCGCAGCCAACAGTGCTGACTCCTCGTTCGGCTGCAGGGATCCAAAGGAACCAGAGTTTCCAACTGTGGCGCACGGCAGCAATAACTGAAACAGTGGGCATGTGTGCAGCATTTGCTAAGTGTCAAGCACGTTATCTACACGAATACACTCCATCCTCACAGCAGTGTTGAAGTGGATTATTAATCGTGCCACTTTCTAACACAAGAAAAAAAAACTGGCCCACGATCGCCGCGATGGAGAAGGCAGAGCTGGGGCGCGAACACGGGCTGCCTGGCGTCAGCGCTCGTGCTTCCTCGAGGCCTCCCGCTCAGTTTGCTCCATCAGCTCAGCTGACCCAAGGTCAGGGCTCGCCAAATTGTGACAAATCTAGCCCTGTCTGTGTAAGGCCTTCAAGCTAAGAACAGTTTTTCCATTTTTAAATGCTTTTTTAAAAAAAAACAAGAGAAATAATATTTTGGGATATGTAACAAGTAAATTTCAGTGTCCTTAAAGTGTTATTGAAACACTTCTCTCTTAGTTTCTATATCATCTAAGGCTCCTTATGTATGGAAATGGCAGAGTCCCGTAGTGGCAACGGAGACGGTATGTCCCGCAAAACCAAAATATTTACCACGAGGCTCTTCCCACAAGAAGTGTGGGAGCTCATCATTGAGCAACTGAGGAGAACAAACAGGAGGCCCCAGAAATGACATGGAGGCTGTCACAACGGGCTCGATCAGAAATTATGATCCCAAAATCATGCGTCTACCTCAAGGGCAGGTGTGGCGTTACCAGGGACAGCCCGGTCAGCGCTGGCCTGCGCCGGGACACGCCACCATGGCAGAATCCTCTGTGGCAGTTTCTTCCTTACGAGGAAGACAAGGAAGGACAAGTTGAGGAGGGGACAAAATGGGGAAGAGGTGACATCATGTAATGTTTTTAAATGCTTTATAAAATCAATAAAAAATGATAATCTACTTTCAGAGGGCGGGAAATAACCCCCTAAGATCATTCCAGTAACATTCCTACTAGGAGGCAGTTCAAGGCAGGTCAGTCCTGGCTGGTTTTCTGAAAAGTTTAAGATTTCCAGCCCCCCACCCAAGAAAACCTCTTTCAAAGTAAGCAAAAAATGTCCATGATTATTTCTAAGTGCAATAAAACTTCAGTAAATTGTATTTGCTAAAAATAAAACCTGACTTGTTTATGTTTTTTTTTCAATAGATTGAACAGGCTTTTTTTTTTTAAATGACATTATTTTCAGGTACAAACTGTACTTTCCTATTTAGAATTAATTAAATAGTGCCTCAAAGACACCAAATGTTTGGAGTAGATATATATGCCTATTTTGGGAGCAAGAGTGGATAAAACCATTTGTTTTTAAAATATTTTAAATACTTGCTGTGGAATAACAGTTGCACTATTATTCTACATAGCCTCTATAAAATAGTTTTGTTCAGCAGAGAGAAGTTTAAAAGTCCATTATACCAAAGCTGAATTTGTGATTTTAAAGTAAGTGTCAACAACCAGTCGCTCAGTCCCCACCCTAAGGAAATGACATGTGGATGGCGGGGGTGGGGGGGGGTGGCCTCCAGATTTCACAGAGCAGAGCTGAGCTGTGCTGAAGAGTAAAGAAAGCAGGAGAGTGTCCATTCCACCAGCTCGTCCACCAGCATTTATCGATGGCTTCCCTCAGAGTGCCTGGCTCTCTGTTAGATTCTGGAGTGACAAGGTGACAGGGACACAGTTATACCCTTACTGGGCATCACAATTACCCCACTTTTTCTATATTTCTACTCTCGGAGGGTTTTCTCCACCTCTCTGATTATTCCGTTCCACCTGGTTATGTCACTCGCTCTCACTGACCGTCTATGGTCACGAGAGAATCTCTAGGGCATCATTCCACATGTCCTTCCTGGTCTCCTGAGCAGGAATGTGCACGCTGCTGCCACGACAGCATGAGGATCAGTTATCTGTCGTTGCACAGTGAACAGTCATAACCCTGCAATAGATTGTCACTGCACGCATGCACCCCACCTGTGAGTCTGTGAGTTTAAGCTAATCTGGCTTCACGCAGCTGAAGCCCAGCTGCAGGCTGGTGCACACATTTGCCGTTTGAGGCTGGTCTTGCTCAGGTGTCGGGGATCGGCTGGCTGTTGGCCAACCCGGGATGGCCCAGCTCGTCAACCCGTAGGCTAGCCCACGTGTGTCATTCTCATGGACGTGACTGAGGTCAAAAGTGAGCAAGTCCGAAAAGGCAAGTGCTTTTCAACTTTCTACCTGTGTCACATCAGCGGACATCCCGTGGACCCAAGTCAATCTCACGGCCAAACCCACCCCCAGAATGGAAGGGCCCTACAAAGTGAGGTGGCAAACGGTTTCAATGCAGGGACTGATAAAAGTCAGGGGCCATGTTTGGCAATCTGCCACATGTGTGAGCAAAACTAAGAATCCCAAATGTAAGTCATTTTCATTGTAAATATGTAAGCGGAAATTACATGCAAATCAATAAACAGAATCATATTGTGCAACAATTTCTAAACATCATCCTGTATTTTAAAGGATCGTAACAAAGTGGAAAAGTCCACGGGCTGAACTTCATCCTGGTCAGTCCTTTCATGATACCTCCCAAAGTTCAGGAGACACTCCAAGACAGGGTGGACTGAAAGCCAGAGGGGGTCCCATGACAGCTGCAACAAGACAGGACAAAGAACAGCGGGAAATCTGTCGTTTCTTACTTGGTTGTTGGAAGCAGGTAAATACAAATACCTCCTATCACCAATGATGTCAAAAGAAAGCTCACATTCTATTCGCCTGCAGAAAAATATTGTAACTCTTCTCCCAGCAATTGGAGCATGCCCAGTAAGGGTAACCAATACCCCCAGCGCCACCCGATTTGGGGTGTAATTGCATGTAACTCCTATCTCCTGGATAAAGTAAGGCTAAACTAACTAACACTAGACTGAAGTAATCTGGACTAACTCACTGAGTGCGTGAATGTTGATGGTGTAGAGGAAATAGGCATCAGGTTATATCGCAAACACAAACGTAAATGGTGGATGCGCCAATGGGCACAGCTTACATGGCCGCTGGTGGCAGGAATGAACTTGCTTTATTTTTGAGTACGCAGTGTGCTAGTGTTAACCATAAGCAGTGTGTTGTGCAGCAGCTCTCTGGAACTTCTCTGTCTCACGTGACTGAAGCTCTACGCCCACTGAGACTCCCCATTTCCTCCTCCCCCACCTCCAAGCAGCCACCGTTTCACTTTCTGTTTCTATGGGTTTGACTCCTTCAAAGACCTCCTATGAATGGAACCATGCCCAACTTGTCCTTCCCTGACCGGCTTTTTTTCACTCAGCATAGAGTCCTCACGGTCTATCCATGTTGTAGCACATGACAGAATTGCCTTCTTGTTCAAACAATACCCCATTGTATGGCTACACCACCTTTTCTTTTTCCATTTACCCATGATGAACACGCCGGCTGTTTCCGCCTCGTGGCTGTTGTGAATAACGCTGCCGTAAACATGGCAGGGCGATTCTCTCTCTGAGCCCCTGATGTCAGTTCTTTTGCACACATACCCACAAGTGGGATAGCTGGGTCGCATGACAATTCTACGTTTAATTTTCTGAGGGACCATCCTACTATTTTCCACAGCAGCCGCACCTTTTACATCCCCGCCAACAGAGCTCTAGGGGTCCAGCCTCTCCACCTCCTTGCAACACTTGTTATTTTCTGATTTTTTAAAAATATGATGACAATCCTAATAGGTGTGAGGTGGTATCTCATTGTGATTTTAATCTGCATTTCTCTGGTGATTCGTGGTGTTTAGCATTTTCTCATAGACTGTGCTTTCTTATCCCTCTAATGGGTAGGTACCACATTCTTTTTCCCTTACTGAAAAAAGAACAGACTCTTCTGGTTTATGTTCCTAGGACACCCACATACAAAAAGCAACGCCACGTTTTAATAGTTGTTTAACATTTTAATAATCGTAAAATACTTGACACAACCAAACTGCATACACTGCTTAATAAAAATGTTTTAAAATTCTTATTCATCCTCCTATAATAGTCTGCTTTTACTTAAGGAATTTTACATCCACTATAAGCAAAATTAATCCCTAGCATTTCACCTGTGCTCACTCCTCAAAGGCATGAATAGTGCCACCACAAGCATTTTCTTCATCATTGCAAACAGGACAGGGTGGGGGAGAAAAGTTCACACTGTGGGAGAAATGGCCACTCCACATCTAGACTTTGATTCGTGTGAATGGGTTTGCTTATTGAATCGACAGGATCACTTTAGTGAGTAACATATGCCGCGCACCAGCCCTCCTCTCAGGACAGGCTGCATAATTTGTGGGCCCAGTGCCAAATGAATATTCATGGCCCCTTGTTCGGGAATTATTAAGGATCTCATGACAGCGACTGCAGAACGTTAGACCCAGTGCCAGGACCTTGGAAGTAGAGAGTAGTCACACGACCATGGAGCCAGCCCGGCCTCCTCCATGGCAAGCCAATAAGAGGATCTTTTTAGGGCACATTTCATGTGTCAGAAAAATATGCATAACGAGCCCTACGTCCCCCAAATAACAGCAGGGGAGATAGCAAAGGCTCCTAAAATCTAATGAGGAAAGAGAGCTCACAAGTTGCTCCTATTGATACCAAGTTGGGTTTTTTTCTAGAAAATCCCAAGGAATCACATAATTTTAACACCCGGACATTCACTTTGAGGCTGGAGTTGTGCAGTAAGCCAAGCCAGGCTCCCGAGAGGTTACTTTCCTGCCTGTCATAGTTCATTTCTTGGCGATCGTGGTCAGGGGAGAGAAAAGTTTCTGAGAGTCAGACAAGCTCACAATATCCCCAGTCAGAGTGAGCATGTAGTTCAGGGAAGGCTTCAGGGAGAGCCTGGCAATTGATAAAGTGAGCAGTTGGCCTTTTCATCCAGTATTGTTGTCACAAGATTTATCTCCTCTAACAATGTTTTTATTTATTTAAAAAACATAACCAGCAATACAGTCAGAACCTGAGTGATTTCTTCTTGATTCTGCAAATTACATTAATGGCATGTTAGTAACTTTAATATAAAAACTATAGCTGTCAGATGGACACATCATTCAATCAATGGGAGCCAATCATTTCCTCTTATGTTTAATGATTCTCTCAAGAAGTGCGTCTAAGGAAGTGGAAGTCAATCCACGAGGAGGCCGAGTATATTGTCTCTCTTATCAGTAGAATTAAAAACAAAGGTTTCCTTTATTGTGTAAATTTCAAGCATTGGAAATCAATTTTTGTACACAGAAGGGGTAGGATGTAAGGGGTGGATACCACTGTCTGATTTTTATATTGTAAAATCCCAGCAGAACCTACAATTATGATTGCTTACCGTGGCGTTTTTGTGATTGTCCGAATACTCTGTGAGCCAAGATTAACTTACTTGGGGAAAATTCAGAATCTTCCAGCCGCATCCCAGACAGGGAGCACAGCGAGGCTGAGACCCCGGGACAGCCCTGTCCCCACTTTGTCACGTGTCAGCTGGGATCTCTGAAAGACTGGCACTGCCATGAAGGTGTGATGCTCGCAGACTTAGAGCCTTGTCTCAGTTTGAACTGGTCTACATAGCTGTGGGAAGCTTTCTTGACCTTGGAGCTACCCAAGAGGAGCAGGAAATGAAACCACTACTTAGCTCTGATTGCTCCTTTCAGCCTGGGCATAAACATGCTAATGCCACCTGCACTCCTGCCCCCAGCCCAGGAGCAGTCACAAGAGTGGTGTGGGAAAAGACAGGAGCAGCGGCACCTTGAATGTGAGGCTCACGCCCCATATTAACCCCTTAAAGACGTGGGCTTCCTGCTAAACTTCCGTTTCTATTTAAGCCCAATTTCTTTGGATAAAATGCCCTTATTACTATTTATGGTATGAGGACCACACCCTAAATTCTGTCTTAACTTTTTCCATTTGCAATGTCGTTTGATTTAGCCATTCCTTCAACACCCCTGTGACCTTCGAGATAAGAGTTTCATCGCCTCTATGCTGCCTCTTTGTCCCCACCCTCCCTATACCATAACCAGGTGAACCATCCTCAGACACAGCCACCAGACTGCCCTTCCCCTTCAAACTCCCCTGAATGCCTCCCACAGACAACCGTCTGCTTCTCCACATCTCCACGGCCCTTTTCCGCACGCAGGTCCCCAGCGGTTCAGGGTCAGGACCTCAGCTTTGCATTTCTAGGAATTTCATTTGATCAGCTCACCTGGGGTTCGTTCACAAGAACAAAACTCGCAGGGCTGAGTCATAAGCCAGAATGCGTTTTCAAGGCAAATGCAACCCCTAAGTGATGAATATTTCACCAGCTTCTCAATGTTTTCTTCAGAAAGAAGCTGAAAAATGTCCTTCGTTGGGTGGTTAACACATTGGGACTTGACCGTGATTAATAAACAATGTAGCCACGTGACAATAGCCAGTTCAGTCAGAAAACATCTATTGTGTGTCTACCAGTTGTCAGGTGCTGGTCCAGGCCCTTCGGGTTCATCCGTGAACAAAAATGACAAAAAATAAATTCCTTGTGGAGCTTATATTCCACAGGGACAGAACAATCAAAACAGTAGCTCTGACAAAATAAGTAAGTTATGTAGAGTGCGTTAGGGTTGAAATATGTCCTCCCAAAACGGTACGTTGAAGTTCTAATCCCCAGTATCTCGGAAGGTAACCTTATTAGGAATAGGGCCTTTGCGGGTGTGATTAGGAAGATGAGACCACGTTGGAGTAGAGTGAGCGCTTAACCCAGTAGGCCCGGTGTAGCAGTGGGGAAGGCCGTGCGGTGATGGAGGCAGAGACCGCAGTGGCGCAGCCGTGAGGCGAGCAACACCAAGGGCCCACGGCCCTGCCAGATGCTGGAAGAGGCAGGGAAGGATTCGACCGGGGCCTCCATGGGAGCGTGGCCCCGTTGCCCCTTGATTGGAGACTTGTGGCCTCCAGAACTTGTCTTTTGCCATTAAGCTTTTTTCTTATGTCAACATGTAACAAATTGATCTTTTTTTTTTTTTCAATTTATAGTTTCTGTTCTCACTGATTTTATTAGTGAGAACCCTGGACACCTTCTTCTCCCTGTATGAGGGTATGTTGAACTAAAATGGCGATCTCAATGGGCATTTCCATAGGGATTTTATTCCAAATGAGTTGAATATTTTGACTTTCAAAATGATACAGTTTCAAAAACATCATTCACGATGTATTTATGGGATGGATGACATGATGATTTGCTGGATTCAAAACTGGTTAAAACATTTTGTTCTACTGATACTAATTGTGATCAATGCCAGCTAGAAGGAGATGCTGGTCTCCAGCAGCACACCACCAGTCTCTGCACCTAGTTCCATTCTGCTCAACGTTTTGATTAAATATTTGAATTAGAATAAAATAGGCATGGTTACCGGATTTAGTAATGGCACAAAGTGGGAGGTTTTGTTAATATACTAAGTGTCAGGTACATATTCCAATTGATTTTGACAGCTTGGAACAATCAGCCAAACTAATAAGATGAAACTTAATAGGAATAAATGTAAAGTTCTGCAATGAGCTTTAAAAAATCCCCGACGAATTAGAAGATGAGAGACACCTGAGTCATTGGCGATTCAAAGAAAATTGTTTAGTGGGTTTAATGTAATGAAAATTGCAACCCTGGCCAATAAACAGAATTGCCAGAAGAGCTAATGAGATCTTGAATTACATTAATGGGAATATTTCATCCAGAATAAAAATGGTAATAGTCCCAGATGTATGTTTTGCTGGTATGCCTACACCGAGAAAACAGTTTTAATTCCAAGTGTCATATTTTAAGAGGTAAGTTGACAAAATGGAGTTCCCCCAAGAATGGAAACCATGTTATTGGGATGTTTGAACTAGAAAAGGAAAACCGTTGTTGTGAATAGAGTAATTGTCTTTAGATAATTTAAGGGGTTGTTACGTGGTGGCAGGATTATATGCATCCTATGTTATCACAGAGAGTGGGGCAGAGGTGAATCGAGTCATAGGAAAAGAGATATCTGCTCTGTTTAAGGAAGAATTCTCCAATACCTGGGGCTGTGTGCGGACTGAGTGAGTGCCTTACGAGGGCATGAGATTTACACCATCAGGAACAGTCAAGCTGAAGTTCAGGGGTGTGGCGTGAGGACTCCAGCATGGGTTGAAGTCAGATATCATCACAAGGAATCTGTCACCTGCGGGTGACACAGGGCCAATGTCTGCAGCTTCAGTGGTAGTCCTATAATCGGGTCACTTTGGATTACTAGCATCCCCCTGAGCACGAGCTGAACTGGAAAGACAAACGGTTTCAGCCTCTCTTATTTGTGCTGTAGCCAATGACATGAATGCACCCTTGGAAGTATGTCTGGCAGGAGAAAATCATCCATCATTGCCTGTTAAAGTAAAAAAAAAAAAAGAAAAACCACTGGTTGTACAATCTCAAAAATTCCTTCAGCTCCTGAGAATCTGAGACTCTGCCTCTGGGAAAGCTGGTGTGCCTGCAGTTGGGAGCCGTTGGCTGGAGACCGCTCCCAGAGGGTAGGACAGAAGGAGCTGGCCGCTGAGGTGAGGAGTGGCCTGGCCACGCGCGAGTGCTCAGGAGGGCAATGTGGGAAGTGGGTTAGTGAAGAAACAAACCAGGTAGAGATGGAAGGAGAAGTCTGGTCCCACGGGAGACACAAGACGCTAACTTTTGGAAGTAGAATTAGAACAAACCAAACCCCTCGTGGCCTTGGCCCGGCCTCCCTTTCCATGCGTCATCCCCCACCCTCGCCCTGTCAATCAAACTACTTGCAGTGTCCTGGACACATGGACCCCTCTCATTGCCATTCTGCCCCTCTGCCTGGAATGCGCCTCCCTCCTTTACCTACCAGGGGTCAACCAGTGTTCCCTCCAGACGCCCCTCACATATCAGCTTCTCTGCGAAGCCTCCCCAGGCCTCTCTCAGCAGAGGTAAGCATTTTGTCCCTTGTGTTCTAAGACCATCCTCTCCATAAAAATTACATTAGTATCATTATTGTTAATATGTCTGACTCTCTCGCTGGAGTATGAGCCCCTCAAAGCTAGGGACCACGTTCTATTGATTTTTCTGTCGCCAGAGTTTAAATTGTGCCAGGTACATATTTGTGGCTCAATAGATAGTCGACAAATGAATAAATGAATGAGTAAATGAGTCAAAGAGTCGCCACCCAGCTGAGCCCATGCTGTGGATGCAGACGCTCTGTGCCCCTCACTAACCACGATGCGGAGTGAGCCCTGCCGTGACAGCCGGGTGGCCTCCATCCCGAAATCCTTCTGGGAGGGAGAGCCAGGCATGCCGTTATACGGATCCTCAAAAATTTCCTGAATTCCCCTGGAGTCCCTGGCACAGTGTTTTGCCTAATAATTATGATGGTTCGTATTAAATATATAATACATGTTATATATTATCTATAACATATATTATATATGTTATATATAACATATACATGCATGCATAGTATATAATATATAATATATTATATAGTGTGTATATATGCTATATATGTATGCATGTCTATGTTATATATGACATAATATATATTGTATATATATTTGTGCAAATGAATGAACAAATGTGTGAATGAATGAATGAGAACCCGTTTCCTCAAATGCAGGCTGTCTTTCCTGAGTCTGGGTGCCAACAATTTCTGGCTCCCTGCCCCTGCCTTACTGCCCTTCCTCCCAAAGACACCCTCTCTTCTCAGGCCGGTGCCTCCCCTGCCCCCCACTGGCCACCAGACTGGACTCCGTGCACCTGTTCCAGCGGCTCCTGCGTCTCCTTCACTGGCTGCTTCACTGCCCACTTTGCCCCTAACTTTTCCAACCAGAGAACTGCTGTTCAGGAAAAGGTATGTCCTTCAGGACCCCCCTGACTGAGGCTCCAGTCCTGTCCCCAGAAGTTCATTCCTGTCTCCAGGCATTGCCTTGGTTATTTCCACACTTTAACCCCACCCCCCGCCATTTCCTTTCCTATTTAAATATTTTTTTAAAAAATTCTTGCAGCAAGCTATCAGAAAG
>CM052548.1:7331401-7453630 GCA_028533065.1 Trachops cirrhosus | reverse complement strand
AATATAGAGGACACATGGACAAAACTAGGGGGGTTGGAAAGGGGAGGGAGGAGGGGAGGAATGGGTGGGCTGGAATGGGAATAAAGGATAGAAACTGTACTGAATAAACTAAAATAAAAAAATAAAAAATTCTTGCAGCAAGAGATCTATGTTAATGTATCTGACACTTACTCAGCACCTGCCATAGGCTCCGCCCTGTGCTAGGCCTAAAGTCACCAGGATGAATGCTACACAGCCCCACGCTCCTGGTACTCCAGCTCCCGGAGGCTGCCCTGCCTCCAGATGCAGAGTTAGCATCTCCTTGTCTCCCTAGTCCTTAATTATGCCTGATTTCTTTACAGTGTTAGTTTACCCCCAAGAGATTGCAATATCTACTTCTTGGAAGTCTACCGCAGTAACTAGATTCGTGCTAGACTCACAGAAGGCCCCATATTTATTACCCAAGTTGGAGGGGGTGGGTTTTCGTGGGTCGACTCATCTTAGAAAAATAACTGCCAGATCCTTCGAAAAGCAGCCCTCCTGATCTCTTGGAATGAAGGTGAGTTGGGGGTTTCTACTCTTTCTACTTTAACTTCCTTACTAAAGAAAAGAACTCAATTTTTAGAATTGACAACAGCAATGAAAATCATCCCTTTTGTCGGTATCTGCCAATGGGATAATATTGTGTGCACTCTGCCTGGAAACGTGGACTGGCATTTTTTTTAAGCTATGGTTCCTGATTTCTTTTGCCTTCTTCCTGTATTCAGTTTTACACTGGGATTTTCTCTTTTCTTTTCTTTTTTAATATCAGGCAGCAGAAAGATGAGGGAAACAAGCTGGACCCACAATTCGTGAACACGTTTTCCATACGGAAAGATGTGGGCCATCCGCTAAGAGTAAAGTCTTTCTCTTTCTGTGCAGCTGACTCTTTTTGTCTGGGAAGCACTTCTCAGAGGAAAAAAAAAATAAACTAAAATAGAAGCCGCCATTAGGGGTATAAAAAAAAGATTGTAGATAGCTGGACAACGGATTACGCAGTGCAACTGGATGAAACATCCCACAGCACCGAAAGCTGGGGCTACTAAGGATCAATTACCACTGAGCCCATAATGATCTTCTTACATCAAAAGCCCTTTCAAGACATAGCAACATACCTGGCCTGCAAAGACTCTTGAACCAAAGGATAATGTAATCGTCAGTACTATATCCTTTCTCTTTTGTGAGCACTTTAGAAAAAACCCAGCAGAGTAGTGACTCAGGTATTAAGTGTCATTTTAAACAATACCTCGAGACCATAATGCAATCCTACTCCTGAAATGTGAAGTATTCGCTGCCACCGTGGGTCCACCTGGCACGTCTGGTTGCTAACGAAATAAATCTGTGATTTTCTTTTCACTTGCTTTCTCACTTCTTGCTGGGCGGAGTAAGTTGCAAATCAGTTGAACTTACCCTTCTTTTCTGTTTTGTTTCGGGATCGGGTATTTGTTTGTGCTTTATCTTACCCTACCTCTCCATAAAAAGAGTAAACCGGTCTGCCTGCGAGAGGACTGACGGCTGAGAACGCGGGATTGTGTTGCAGAGCAGCTCAGGCCTGCAATGTTATCACTCAGCGGGACTGGCCCATCAGGAGGCACATGGTGTGCCATGACGTAGCTGGGCTTCGGCCACAAAGGCAGACTTTTCTCTGTGAATTAGACGAACCACACAAAAGGCAACAATAGCTAGCATAAACACCATTTAATGCTATTCACAAGCTATTGAAGAGATGGGCGTTGACTAAGAATTGCAGCAAAGCCAGGACATTGTGGTCAGATGAAAGGGGGCTGAGTGAACAGGAAGCATCATTGGAGCAGGCTGACAGTCACCATATAACGGCAGGATTGTGGGGCTGGCATTTACCCCCAGGGTCTTTACAGTCAGAAAAATAAAGAGAAATTAAAGCATAAGGAATCCTCTTTGTGGGCACTTAAAGCCCATGAAGCAACACAAGAAGCTATACAATTGTCTTTTCAAGAGGAGCCTATGCTTTAGATAATTATGGAAAGGAAACATTTGGGATGTGCTTACTTATGGAGGATCCTCTATCACCCATTGGGAAAACTCATCTGTAAAAACAGATGAAATTTTCACAGCAAAACGAATAGCAGCATCAGCTTCCCCCTCATTTTAGACCGGGAAGAGCTAACAGCTGGGTTAATCGAGCTCCTCACCACTTCCAGCAGCTCCTCTTTGGTGTGTGAGGTGTTCAAGGCAGGGCACCCCGCACTTTTCACTGGGGCCATAACGAAAAAGAATCAAATCATTTATTACAGTAAATAAACTCTTAGAAATAGAATGCCCAGCTTTAAAAAGTGTATCCCTTCGTCTAACAGAAACTGATTTCTGTGGACATTTTAAAAGATGAATTTAAAGTTCTTCAGCTTTAAAGCAAATCTATAATGATGATCATCCTTTGATGCATACAGATTCTTATTTTTTTAAAGCATAGTGGGTGTACCAGGTACCCCGAGAAAGATTGGCAATGAAAGCACATACCGTATTTTTTGGACCATAAGATGCACCTAGGTTTTAGAGGAGGAAAACAGGAAAAAAATTTTTGAAGCAAAACGTGGTAAAATATTTAATAACATAAATATAATATTTCACCAATGTAAATGTAAACAGAACTCAACAGCAGCATTAACGACCATTATTCCTCCCAGATTTGGGGGGGAAAAGGTGCATCTTCTAGTCTGAAAAATACGGTAGGTTTTAGAAGGGACCCTAAAATGTTCTTGAGTGTTGTTTCACGGAGGAAGAAATGAGGGCCAGGGGATGAAGTGACCAGGCATGGTCACACACTTGTCCCAGAGCCCAGGTGCCTGTCCTGCGAGTCAGTGCCCTTTCTACTATTTTTGAGTAACAAAATATAGAAAACATATAAATAAAAAATAGAGAAAAAATTTCAATATAAAAATAATGGTCCTCGATGTGAAATAAACGTTGCAGTTGCTTTTTAAGCTGTTTATCCTTGAGTCATCATGGCTTAGCCTGCTCTGCCTCGTTTCCTGTCTCAACAATGGGGTTAGCCCGCCTCGTGGGGCTGTCGAGAGGGATTAAACAGGTTAGGGTACTGGAGCACTTAGAGTAACACCTGGCACTGGGAAGGAGCTCTGTAAGTGCCTGCTCTTCCTACTGTTGGTTTATAAGATAG
The DNA here is from genome assembly GCA_028533065.1 of Trachops cirrhosus. Taxonomy (NCBI): domain Eukaryota; kingdom Metazoa; phylum Chordata; class Mammalia; order Chiroptera; family Phyllostomidae; genus Trachops; species Trachops cirrhosus. Next base: position 7,450,458 of record CM052548.1, on the reverse strand, counting down.
CAGAGCGGGTGTTGAAGACCACAGCCTCACCAGGGCCGTCTGGACCACTCATCCCGGGAGGCCGACAGCTCCTGTGGCCTGCCGGTGAGGGGTCTGCAGACCCCGGAGGTTTGCTGGGCCCGAGGCCCAGAGATTGACAGGACCTGCTCTACGGCGTCTAACTCCAAACCTGAGCTCTTTTTCTAAAACTGTTATGCTGTCTCTTAAGCCCTTAAAAAAATACTCTGTAAGCACAGCGAGACTTCCCAAAGGCACAAACATGTAGAATAAGGCTCTTGGTAGAACCTGATTGTACATTAAATTCTGTTTTCTTTAGAGCAGCGCTTCTCAAATTGTAGTGTGTATTAAAGAAGAAGACATGTAGGGAGGTTTTCTCCCCAACCTACTCAATTTCCTCAGGGCTCATGGGGGGAGGGTGCAGGGCAAAAAACTGTATTTTTACAAAAGCACACCTCAGGTGAGTCTCAGACAAGTTATTCAAAGACCACACTTTGAGAAAAATTCCCTTAAAGTATAGATTCCTTTCTTCCTCCCCACGTCCACCTTCTGGTGGGTCTCCATTTAATTTTCTTAATTGTACCGTGGATCAACTCTTGCCAGTTAACTTAGTTTGCCACCAGTAATGCTAATGAACAGGAGGATTCTTTTACAGCAATAAATTAACTGGCAAAAGCTAGTTCTTGCTGGGAAGCCAAACCCAGTTAACCATCTCAAAGTCAACGATCTCATCGGAGTTCCCACTCGACCTCTAGCCAGTCGTCTTGCCGATGTGAGCACAGCGTTACAGAAGAGGGTGGCAGATCATCGCGAGACCTTATCTCAGCGGGAAAGGTGCCACTGGGTGGTCAGTGCGAACATCAGACGTTCATTTATCCGTGCACTTGTCATCTGTGTCAAGGACGGGTTCTGGAAAAAAAAGGTTTCAACCATCCAAGCCAGAATACCTTCAACCCTCAGGCAGTTTGTAATCTACCAGGGAAAGGAAAACATATACCCATATTCTCTTTGGCTAAAAGGTACTTTTATATCATCCCAGGTAGTTTGGCATCTAGGTCAGCTGCTGCTTTCTCTTTCCTCTCTCCTGTAGCTGCCGAATATCACACGGGAATCAGATGAAGGGAGAAAGCCAGAGCAAAGAAGACAAAGCAGGCAGAGGCCATCTGCTGGCAGTTTTCTCCCTGTCCACTTCCCCTTCCCTTTCCCCCGCCGTGTTTGCTTGCTCCTCTGTGCTTTCTGAAAAGGCCGTGTGTGTGCACGCGCACACACATCTTGTCTACGGATCACTTTAGCCCCGCCCAAATCTGTGTACTGAGCAAGCGTTCTGTACTGGGCACTGTGAGCAACCCCAGTAATCAGGAAGGAAGGAACTGGGGCCTCGGGGGTCAAGCAAGCAGAGAAAACTCATCATAGGAGGGCTCGTTAGTGTTTTCTCTCTGCCCCAAACTGTGCCTGAGACCTTTTGAATAATGACGTCATTTCATCTGTACCATAAGCCTAATGGCATTGTATCCCATTTATAATGAAGGCACTGAGACTTGAGAAGGTCACATAGTGTCCTAGCATCACACTGCTGGTCAAGTGCTAGAGAAGAGAATGGAGCCCAGTGAGGTTCTCAAGTTCTCAGTCTTCACTTCTCTGCATGCTTGCATTCATATTTTTCTGGGCATTTACTGTATGCCAGGTACAGTGCTGGACAGAGCTTATGTTAATATAATGCAATGAGTTCTGCAATGACAACAGTGAACAGAAAATAAAACAGTGGCTCTCAATGGTGTGAACCTCACCCCCTGGGCCTGTTTGTCAAGGTTTGGAGGCATTTTGGTTAGGAGCAGAGAATGCAATGGGTAGGGAGGGGAAAGTGAGCCTGCAGAGGTGGTGGGGGCCAGGAAAGCGTGACCTCATGTGCCAGGCTGGGGAAGTGGCAAAGGCTGGGGAAGGGGCTGGTGCTATGTCCATTCTAATGAGGACAATCTGGAGGCCAGGAAGGAACTATCAGAGCAGGTAGGCTGGTTACTCAAGATGAGTCTTATGTCAACCTCTGCACTGTTTCATTCAACCAAAAAAGGGTAACAATGAGTATAATACACAGACCCTAATTTCACAGATCCAGAAATCGAAACTACAAATTTAGATACAAATAAAGTTAAGTTTCCCTCGTTCTTAGGGCTCTGAGGAGTTCATGGGGGAAGGAAACCTAGCCTTCCCTTGAGACTCTTAAGTCCTCTACCATTCTTACATCTTCCCTTCTCCACAGATGTTCCCCTTAGGGTAGATTATAATCTTCGTTTCCAACTTCAGTGGCTCCTGACGATTTTTTTTCCTCAACATATTACTGAGACTGAGCTTTCTAAGGCTGTTTTTGACTATAGCACAGAAATCCAATGGCCTTCTTCAAGCTTCATCTTCTGCAACTAGTTTGCAGAAATACTGGTCAACCTTGTCCTTTTCCTTGAAATGCTCATCTTCCTAGGTTCCCTAGCAATGACTCTCATGAGTCTCTCCAGACCACTCTTGAACTCTGCTTGGGCCCCCAAAGTGGAAGGTCCCCAAGAAACTATCCCTGAGCCTCTTCTTGTCCTTTTTCTTACTCTTTTCCTTTGGAAACCTCTTGGCTCTATTCATCATTTCTCTTAAACCCACCCAAATGTGATGTGCAGTTCTCTTCTACCATTGTCCAGATCCCGATACCCTCAGGAATGCTGAGCCAGGGCCTCCAGCTGAGAAATGGAGTCGATTGACGGGGTCCACCATCTGCCCTCTGTGCAGCTCCGGCCATGGTGCGGGTGGTTCCCAGCCACCATTAGCCCACATGTTAAATGAGATAGTGTGTTTTAGAGAGAGTGGCTGTCGCCAAAAAGGCAGCCTGCAACACGTGTTGGTGAGGATGAGGAGAGACTGGAACATCCAAACATCGCCCACAAAAATGTAAGACGGTACAGCCACTTTGGAAAACAGTTTGACAATTTCATGAAAAGTTACACAGAAATTTATCATATGACTGAGCAATTCTACTCTTGGGTATCTTCCCAAGAGAAATGAAAACGTATATCCCTAAAAAGACTAGAATAGGAATGTTTTTTAGCAGCACTATTCATAGCAGCCAAAAAAGTGGAAACAATATAAATGTCCAAAAATTGGTGAATAGATTTTTTAAATGTAGTGTAGCCATGCAATGAAATATCATTCCGTAATAGAAAGAAAATAATACAGTCAACAACAGTGATGAACCTCAAAACATAAGGACTACATACATATTACACAGTTACATTTGTGTGAAATTTCCCCAAAAGGAAAATTTATCAAGACAAAAATACAGATGAGTGATTACCTGGGATTTGGGGGGCGGGAGTAGAGAAGGACAGCAAACACCCGAGGGATATTTTTGGAGTGATGATACGAGTCTACAGCTGGATTTGTAACAATGCTTGCCCAACTCTGATTTATCAAACATCACTTACTATACACTTAGAATGGATGAATTTTATGTTATAAAAATTATACCTATTTTTTAAACTGATTATTAATATATCTTTTGGACAATGTGCATACTTGATGCTTCACTATTAATTAGTTAGTGTCATTCACTATCTGAAATAAGGCAAGACATGCACAGAAACTGGGCCTACACCTACCTAGTCTTTAAAAGAGCACACACAAGGATTAGAAGACAATGGGCTTGTCCAAGGAGGGTGAGAGACAATCAAGTGTGACTCAGAGGCCTGACTGAAGCTACATCGGACGCTGTAAACTCATCACCCATGGTCTTTATACCAGTCTTTCGTGAGTCTGGTTTGCATGACTGAGTCCTACTATGCGTGCCTAACTCTGGGCCTCCTGGCAAGATTCTTTGGGTTTGCCAGAAATATTTTTTATATAGTCTCTATAAAGGTACACTTTAGCTCAGTTCTTGCTTAAGTCATTACAATTTCTCAATTATTGTATAAAATAAATTCAATTATATTTTAAAACACAAGATTGTACCCAGAGTTTTAATCATTATAAAAGTTACTGATTATGACAGACAATAGAATTGACTATTATGTTCTTGTTGGAATATAAGAGGCTATTAAACTCTAAATCAAAAATAATTCTGGACTTCCAACCAAGATGGAAGTGTAGGTAGACGCACTGTGCCTCCTCCCACAACTAAAAGAAGGACAACAAATTTAAAAACAAAAAACAACCAGAACTGCCACAAAATTGAACTGTATGGAAGTCCGACAACCAAGGAGTTAAAGAAGAAACACTCACCCAGACCGGCAGGAAGGGCGGAGACAGGCAACCTGGCAGAGAGGACTCTCAGGGAGGCAGTGTGCGGATAAACCTGGAGGAACAACTGGGGAACAAGACAGACCCACAATCCAGGGTCCCAGTGGGGAAATAAAGCCTCAAATCTCTAACTGAAAACACCTGTGGGGGTTGAGGTGGCAGCAGGAGACACTCCCAACCTAACAGGAGAGTTCATTGCAGAGACCCACAGGGCCCTAGAACGTACACAAACCACCCACACAGGAGTCAGCGCCAGAAGGGCCCAATTTGCTTATAGGAAGCCAAGCAAGTGACTGAAAGCAGACAAAGAGCCGGAAAAGCAGCACTGTTACCTCTCAGGCTCCTTCCCCACATATAGCATCATAGCACAGCCACCTGGGTTGCCCTGCCCTGGTGAATAACTAAGGCTCCACCCCTTGCAGGTGCACTGAGAAAAAAAAAATGGCCCAAATGAAAAAACACATCAAAGCTCCCAAAAAATACAACTAAGTGACAAAGAGATAGCCAACCTATCAAATGCATAGCCCAAAACATTGGTAATCAGGATGCTCACAGAAATGGTTCAATATGGTTGCAAATTAGAGGAAAAAATGAAGGCTATGCTACATGAAATAAAGGAAAATGTATAGGGAGCCAAAAGTGATGGGAAGGAAGCCAGGACTCAAATCAACAATTGGGACTAGAAAGAAGAAATAAACAGCCAGAACAGAATGAAGAAACAAGAATTCAAAAAGATGAAGAGAGGCTTAGGAACCTCTGGAACAACTGTAAATGTTCCAACATCCGAATCATAGGGGTGCCAGAAGGAGAAGAGGAAGAGCAAGAAGTTGAAAACTTATTTGAACCAATAATGAAGGAAAACTTCCCCAATCTGGTCAAGGAAATAGACTTCCAAGAAGTCCAGGAAGCTCATAGAGTCCCAAAGAAGTTGGACCCAAGGAAGCACACACCAAGGCACACCATAATTACATTGCCCAAGATTAAAGATAAGGAGAGAATCCTAGAAGCAGCAAGAGATAAGGAGGCAGTTACCTACAAAGGAGTTCCCAAAGGACTGTCAGCTGATTTCTCAAAAGAAACCTTATAGGCAAGAAGGGGCTGGAAAGAAGTATTCCAAGTCATGAAAGGCAAGGACCTACATCCAAGATTACTCTATCCAGCAAAGCTTTCATTTAGAATGGGAGGGCAGATAAAGTGCTTCCCAGGTATGGGCAAGTTAAAGGAGTTCATCATCACCAAGCCCTTATTATATGAAATGGTAAAGGGACTTATCTAGGAAAAAGATCAAAAATATGAATGGTAAAATGACAACAAACTCACAGTTATTTACAATTGAACCTAAAACAAAAACAAAAACAAACTAAGCAAACAACCAGAATAGGAACAGAATCACAGAAATGGAGATCACATGGAGGGTTATCAGTGGGGGAGTAGGAGGTGGAGAGAGGGGGAAAAGGTCCAGAGAATAAGTAGCATAAATGGTTGGTAGAAAATAGGGGGAGGTTAAGAATAGTATAGGAAATGTAGAAGCCAAAGAACTTACATGTATGATCCATGGACATGAACTAAAGGGGGGGGAACACAGGTGGGAGGGGTGTGCAGGATGGAGGGGAATAAAAGGGGGAAAATGGGACAACTGTAATAGCATAATCAATAAAATATATTAAAAAAATACTTCTTTGTAACCTTTGAAATCGACTAGGTGACCTTAATATATAATTACATTGACCTGAAGTAAGGGATTTATTTTTAAATACAGTTGAAAACCAAACATATGCATAAATTTAGATGATATGCATGGTTTATAGCAAATTAAAGAAGATTAATAAAGTATTCCAGGCAACATTTTAAAGGATACAAGACTTAAACGATCATGTGGCTTGTCCTTGGCATTTAAGTAATCACTGAGTGCTACATCTCAATTGAGTTCAAACTCATTATGGACACACATTAGACACCGCGGATTTCATTCTGTCCGTGAGATCCCCCAGATTTTTATGACGTATTATCTCACATCCTACCGCTGACCCCGACGGTCCAGTTGGCAAAACCGGCGCTTGCCCCTTTACCCGAAAAGAGGGATGTTTGCTTTGGCTCCGCCCGGGCCGGAGGAGGAAGCTGCGAGCTGAGCAGCAGGCAGAAGAGCGGGCCCTCGCTCCCCCGGGACTCCTCCTGACGCGGCCTCCAGATGGGCAGCGCTGGCAGCTTCCTGGCGGCCTGCGTGCACTGTGTGATCTCATGCCTTTCCCGAGCCCGGCGCAGCACTGAGGGGCTTTATGTGCACTGCACCTGCCCCGTGAGCAGCACCATTGATCTCCGGGCTGTCGGCTCCCAGGAACCCGCGATGAGTGGGGCTATTCACGGGGCATGCTGCCTCGTTTCTCACCCAGAGGAAGGGTTGGGTTCTCGGCCTCTCACGCCGATAAGTTATTTTTATTTTTATTTTCCAGTGAATTTATTTTTGCAAGATACTGCAGAGAACAGAAACTACACACGCAGCCTCAGCTCTGGATCTATGAGAAATGACACCACGTAATATACTTTGTTATTAAAAAAAGGTAATGCGTTGTTAGTCTGCTCCTGCCTGCTGACTCGTAGTAAATTTCTCCTAACTGAAAGACACCAAAGGAAAACATTAAAATGACACTTTCTCCTCCAGTTTTTACTGGGAATTTTTTTTCTTTTTTTTTTCTTTTTGGTAGTTTTAGTTAATTAACCATAGCAGATGGTTGTAATAATCCATAGAAGCAGAAAAATGAAAGGGACTTTGTAAGATCAGCTTGCTATTGACTCAGTTAAGTTCAGAGCTTCCCGGAGAAATGATTTTTTTATTCCCTCTGCAAAGACCTCTGAGAGAAGAATCCTCCCCAGCTCGGAGCATACAGTGCTTCGTGACTGAGGCTCCCCACTGTTCCCGGGCCCCGTCAAAGCTGGGTTTCTCCTTGTAGCTCTGGACACCCGGGGCTGCTCTTCAGCCTCTGCCTCTGTCCTAACCTTCAAGCAGCCTCTGCCTCTGTCCTAACCTTCACACTGATGAGTGCACTCAATGTCTCCTTGTGGCAAAGAGATTCTAAGAGACCTGGTCCAAGAGACCAGGCTTCTGGGTAATTGTTGGTTTTTTTTTAAGATTTTTTTGTTTTTTAGAGAGGGGAAGGGTGAGAGAAAGAGAGGGAGAGAAACATCAATGTGTGGTTGCCTCTCATGTGGCCCCCACTAGGGACCCACAACCCAGGCATGTGCCCTGACTGGGTATTGAACCAGCGACCCTTTGGTTCACAGGCCGGCACTCAGCCACTGAGCCACACCAGCCAGGGCTGGATAAGTGTTCTTTCATTAGTGTAGAATCGCAGACTTAAGCATTGAGTCACACTGAGATTGCCTGCTCTGCCTCTCTTGCAGGGCAGGAATCTATGTTCACACCTCCAACGGCTCCAGCCTCTCCTTACAAAGGTGGAGGGTTCCTGAAGTCAGAGGACAAAGGTCGGCTACAGGTAGCCTTTCTCATCAGCAAATCTGTAAACTGAAATGTCCTTCATTGAGCAAAGTTGGCGTCCCAGTAACTTCCACAAGGTTCCAAGCGGTCTTTCTAGAAAGAGACAGAACCAGGGAGAGCCCTTTCTCAAACACCTTCAGAGAGCTGACTATCCTCCCATCCTCCCTCTGCCCCAGCACCAACCTCATAACCAGAGGCATTGCGATCACATGCTCTGCGTCCGTCTTTGCTTAACAGCAGAGGGCGGATTGCATCTTAATGTCGGGTCCTCTTTTGCACTTAAAAATGCAATAAAACTACATAAATGTCAAAAGTCATGGTTAAAAACTATATAGGTATTGGAAGTACATGAATGCTCAAGTATAAATATGGTAAATAAAGCAAAAATACTTCACTTGACAAGTAGAAGCTCTACAACAGTTTAAACCAGTTATCTCCAAAATGAGATATACACAAAATAATCCTTTGGGGTGCAGGGAGAAAAATATAACCTCTACTGATACTTCTTGATCTCGAAGGTAAGAAAGAAACTGAGCCCTACTGATAGTGTCACAAGAGGTGGTCTATGTGTGCACTATATAAATAAACATGCATAGGTCAGGGGTACATGCTGAGATTGTCTTAGTTATAAGTATACACTATCAGATATGTCTGGGGACCTCTGATTTAAACAAGGTTCACTACCTAGTAATGCATTCATCTAAGTTGCAAATTTCTGAAATGAAAGTAGAATATAAGTATCCTACACATAGGAGAGATGTTTTACAAGGTAACCTAAGATCATGTCAACACAAACCATAACCAGAATGTGTTTTAATGTGCTTTAAATGACATTAGCTGTTTTTACAATTAAATTACATAAAGTACAGTTTGTTAAAGCTCTCCCAACAAGATAAATGGAAAGAAAGTTTGATCTTACAAAAACAGAAATAGTCAAAGGTGTCTTCTAATATTGGTGTTTAAGCAAATTAGAATCATTCATTTAACTTTGATTTTGATGTTGCTGTTGCTATTTTAAAAGTTACCTGGGTCAAGATGATATTTTTTCTTAAAAATTGTCGATGATGGTTATTTGGAGAACACTCTTATCCTTTCTGGAGCAACATGAATGAAATACACTTGTGTTTCCCAGATACTGCAAATCTATACTATGGGATTTTTCTCTGTCCTCTTGAATAAAGCGGTAATGTTTTATATCACCAGCTTTAAAATGGGAACAGTGGCGTGAAGATACAAAGAAACGTGTGGTTTAAAAAAAGAAAACTACGAAAGCCAAAAACTTAGGAAATGAACGTTAAAAAGTCTGAGATGAAGGCCTTACGGAGCCGTGAGCCGGAGTAGCTACTCTCAGGTTGCCAGCGATGCTTACACTCCGCTGTGGCAGTAATGTCACACACAGCAAGTCACCCCCAAATTTCGGCAGTTCACCGCGACATGAAGGAAAGAGAACACTTCACCATCACACTACTCAGCCATTCAATGAATCGGCAGCACTTCTCACTTACAGAATAATGCGCACACAGTAACACCAAAAACAGACCAATAAACAAACAAACCGTTGTATGTTAGCTTTTCTCTGATTTTAAAAGACAAGCTGCTGTGACTGGAACTGATGAGTAATGGGTGCTCACTGCCCCTGTTTCACAGGTATTTTAGTAGGTGGTCAGCGCCTTCCTTTTTACGGGAGAACAGGGGCCGACCTGCTTCTCTTTCCACTGTCCTCTGCTACCTTTCACGGACTGGTGATGTCCGCAGAGTGGCAGGGCCCACAGACAAACCGAATCCTAGAGATGCCAGCAGGCTCACGAGTGTCAGCGGTCGGTGCCTCCCTCCGGTTCGCCCACCGCCCTCGGAGTCTGAGCCCCCTGCATCCCCCAGAGCCAGAGCGTGGCCAGAGAAACGCTCTGGCACAGCTGCCTGATTGGAACCCCACCTAGAAAAACCAAAGGGCTCATGGAGCCCCCACTCCAGGGCAAGATGAATAACAAAAGTGGCCTTCTTCCCTGGAAAAAGATCTAATTACATGTGTGTAGATTTTGGTAAAGGATGGCACTGAATACTCACTCAGAAACATATTAAAATCATATGCACCCTCCATCAGAAAACTGGAAAGGAAATAATGTTCCGAGACAAAACACCAGCTGTGCAACCCGGGAAGTGGGGACAGTCACAAAATTCAGGCCCGTGATGAGTGTCTCCATGAAGTGTCTCCCTCCTCAGATGTGCGGGGAGAGCTAGAAGCCACAAAACACCCTCTTCCTGCGGAGTCCCTCTGAGCACTTCTCACAAAGTGGAAGCCCCTTTTCGTACCTTGAACTTGATATAAAGTCTTTTTGAACACGAGGGTTTTTTGTTACTGTGGTTAGTGATGGTTATAGATTTGCCAGAAATCTGTACTAAGGAATTCAATAGATGCCTATAGATATATATATATATATATATATATATATATATATATATATATATCATCATTTCCTGCAACTAATATTAATAATAACATGGGAAGGCAATAAAGCATAGTACCAAGAGGGTAAGCCTTAGGAAGGCGTAAGCTTGTGTCCTAGGTCCATTATTCTGAGCTGCATGATTTGGGCAGATAATTTAAATCCTCTCAGCCTTCTTATTGCACCTGTAAAATGGGATAATAATACTTTTAAAATTCAATCTGAAGGGAGGTTTAAATTAGAAAACGTGCACAAGTCACACAGTCGCTCTTAGTGTTGTCATGAATTAATAGCTGTTGTTTAATATTCGGGTTAAGATGATAAGGGAAAAATACCTCACACAAAGAGGGACCAAAAAACCCCAGAATTTATTTATTAAAAAATGTGTATTTGTTCTGACATGTTTACACTTCAGCCACATTCAAAATACTCTGTATTTGATGCAATACACCTATCGAGACATTTTTCTCCATGGCTCAAAACAGTTTTTGAACACATTGACTTTGATGCCCTGTAGTGCTTCTGGTGTTTCTTGTTTCACCTCTTCCACACCAGCACAACATTTCCCTTTGAGGACTTTTTTCATGTGGGGAAACAGAAAAAAGGTGCTTGAGGCGAAACTGGGTGAATAGGGAGGGTGAGGCACGAGGGTCATGCTGTTTTTAATCCAAAATTGCTGAACTCTCAGCATGGTGTAGGTAGGTGCGCTCATCATGAAATGGGCAAACACACTGAAAGTCTTCAAAAAAATTCAATGAAGCCGAACACAGCCTCTCACAACAACACCAGCTGGTACACTGATACAGATGGGTTCCTAGAACACTCACCTAGTGGGGGAATCCTGTACTACTATGGGCCTGACCGCCAGAAGATAATTCCACGTTTTGGAGGGAGTCCACCCTTGTATTTAAACTGAAATTGATTTCTACTTCTTTACTCAGAACAAATATGTCCTATTCATTCTATTAAACCCCAAAATCAGTTGCATGTTTTTAATTTGTCAGCGTTTGTCATATTGTGGTTTTCCGGAGATTTTAAAAGGAGACATAGTGTTTTGAATAATATCGGGATTGCATTTACAACCATAGCACCTCCTCTGGTTCTGCATGAGTCTATTACCCTGATTTCTAAGATGTGGCCCAAAATGAATGGCCTGGTGTTCCTGCATGTCTTAGAGTTTCTCCTGTTCCCAGTGACACTGAAAGTGTATTGGATGCATGCATAACTTTTTTCATTGACTAGACAAATAGCTATCAATCTGGCTCAAATCTCTATGAGATTTTATAAGTAAAGGTCCCAGCAAGACAGTTCTTAAGTTTAGATATTAGAGGCATGATATCAAGAAGCTGCTATGCCACAAACTCTAAAAAGCAAATATCTTGATTGTGCAGTCTTCACATCTCAGGATATTATTCACGTAGATTCTACAGCTCGGAATACTTGGACGCACATCTGGGCAGGCAGAAAAGGTTTATTAAAAATGAAGAGGATTCCTAAAGATGTGAAATTGATATCACACGGTGTTGAAGTAACACCCTTTATACCTGCACGTTGGTACCCAGTCTTGCTGTGTGGCAAATTACACGGAAACTCAGCACCTTAAAACAAGTATATTTGATTTTGCAGTTTCTGTAGGAAGAAGTCTGGGAGCAGCTTAGCTGGGTGAACCGCCTCTCTTGACGCCGTGTGAAGCTGTTGACCAGGGCTGCTGTCTCATCTGAAGGTCTGACCGGGGAGTGATCTGCTTCCAGCTCACTCGTGGAGCTGTCCGTGGGCCTCAGGTCCCCACTGGCCGTGTGCACGGATCTCCATCTTCCGCGGCGTGGGCTTCTCCATGGTTGCCTGAATGTCTTCAGGACATGGCAGCTGGCTTCTCCAGCTCCTTGTGGGCTGTTGGACCGAATACTGCTGTTCCTTGCCATGTGGATCTCTCCCGAGGACACCTTACAACATGGCACCTGGCTTCCCCTAGAGCAAATGCAGGGAGAGAGAGAGATTGAATAAGCCCAACTCGGAAGCCACTGTCTTTTATTAACCTAATCTAGGAAGTAGCCTGTCCCCACGTCTCTGCAGCCTGTGGATCACACAGATAATTCTGGTACAATAGGACAGGTGATGACAAATATGTGGAGCCCAGGAGGTGGGAATTGTTTCAGGCCATCTCGGGGGCTGGCTACCGCCACGCTCACAGCCGTTAATAGCAGCAAGAGCTCACCTCTGCTTTAAAGCGGTGGGCTTCCTCTGGCTGAAGGAAGACACACAGGCCTCATGACTGTGGGAAAGGTGTCGTTAGAGCAAAATCAAAGAGAAAGGTGTGCTCGCAGGCATTTAAATGTGAAGCCATTCATAAAGGTACATATTATAGTTACTCCCTGCAAAGAAAACAGAGTTTTTCTGTGGCTTTTCAACGTGAGATGAAAGAAATTATAATTTGGAAAACGCTTCGTTCCTCGCAAGGTGTCCATACACGGAATGAGAGAAAAGGTGATTGGTAAAACCATTTCTTCACTTACAATTGTTAAAGTCTCCAAAAACGGTTAGTTTGTGAAGAAGTCTAGTCAGGGTCTAAATATTCACAAAAGAATTCAATTCATCGAATTTTAAAGCTGGAAACCTCCCAGAGCCATGCCCTCATTTAGAGATGACAAAAGGGGCATCCAGATTAGTAACTGCCTCCCCAGCAGGACGTGGAGACAGGGGCAGAATTCGGAATGGACCTTCATAGGAGGAATATTCATGGGTATTTTTCAAACGAGTACAGCTTAGCATAAGTTTTTGTCAGTATACCCCAATTTTAGCTTAATTCATTCAACAGACACTTCGCAAGGCCTCTCTGCGCCAGGGAGAAGGGAAAATAGAGATAGAATTTGGTTCTTGTCTTCAAGGATCTCATCTTGTCAACGGGGAGGAGGGAGGACAGTATGAAGTGTAATAATGTGAGGACAACGCGTTCAGTGAGCGAAGCCCAAGCCTACGGCCGGGAGCGGTTGGAACTAACAGTATCGGGAAGGCGACCAGGTGCACTTCGTTGGGTGTCTGAGTAGATAGAAGGTGCTTAAGCTGAGCATCTGCAAGGCCATGCCATTGACTAGGCTACTGCTTCTATCTTCTAAGTTACCTGGTAGAGTCGCGAGCTTTTAGATTGAATATGGTACTGGCTCTGCAAGCATTGGTCTTTCACAGCTTAAACATTTGAGGTCTAGGTGATTAATGATACTTAAAATCAAGTCTGACAGTTTCTCAAACTCTTGCTCTATCTGTGTATTCATTCATTAAGCAAAAAAATTAATATCTCCCATGTGCCAGGCACTCGTGACAGAGCGATGAAGAGCTCCGATGTGTCCCCAAGCAGGTTTTATGAGGCCCAGAGTTTATGCGCTTCCCTTTCGCTCAGCGGAAATGGTCACTCCACTTCTTGCATCATTGGTAGCTTTATTTTCTAGCTCTCGCTGCCGAAATTGTATACAATGTTACAAGGCAATGTAAACCTCACAAATCACCACCCCCAACCAAAACTCTAGTGTCTAGAGGTGCAAGAAAATTCATACAAATATTTGGTGCTGTCGTGCTGGGCCCCATAGACCCCATTGCTCGAAGAAAACACCTCGGAGTTTGCTTCCTTATCACAAAATGTACGGGAGACATTAGTGAGCGGTGCCCCAGACTGAACTTTCATTCCCAGAGCCTGTGATAAGTGCTTTTCCTTTCTTCATGAGAAACAGGCCTTGGAAGGAATGCTCGGGTCACCTATCGGAAGTAATAGCTACTAGTTTGTGTGTGTGGTTCATTGAAATAGTTAGGTTTTCCCAGGACCGGCTTGTTAATGGTTGAACGAACTAAATGCCAATCAGGAGCAAACCATTTGTCTTCCGTGAATACTTCCACTCCTTGTGACCTAGAGCCTTCCCTCAAATCCCACCTATTTAGGGAGAATTTGGGGACAATGGACTAATGGCATTAATATTTCCCTCTTCACCTCCTGGAGGGTTCCCATTTTTCAGGAGGCGACATCCATGTGAAACTCACCCTCCTTAAGCCTTCAGAAACATGTCTCCTTATTGAAAGATTAGATTATCCTTCTTTCATTGTTTTCCATTAGATTTTGTTTCCTTTCTCCCTCGCAGGGAAGGCCAGCTCACTATTTTAAAAAGGTGATGGACCATGTCAGGATTTAGAAAGTGAAAGGAAAGAGATTGGTTTGGGTTTTCTCACTCTCTTTGTGTGCTGGAAAGCTCAATAAACTTCGGATGGCGACTGCAGGTACAGGGTCGAGGAAGGCTTTTGTATCCTTAGAAAACCCAGGTTTCTGTTGGATTATAGAGGTAGTCAAGAGATTGGGGGGAAAAAAGTTCAAATAGCACTTTGACTACTTTCCATGCCAATGGATATGTATCAGCCATCTTCCGTGGCTGTAAGAATCAGCATGTTTAAGTATTAGTAAAAAAATTTTAAGGGACAAAATCCAAGTTATCAAAAAATTGGTTGAGTTTATTGTCATGAAGACGGGACTGCATGTAGTTTATATTCAAGTTTATGGATTTTTCTGAATGCGGAATAAATTGTCAAAATGGTACTAAGCCTCTGTGTGAAAGAATCAGTCCCAACTCTTAATCTGCCGCGTAGATCTTTTTGTGAGTTTTTTTGAAGATTCTAAGCAACAAATTTAAGCCTATTCCAGCAGCACTATATGGATTCATGGGGATGTGACTATATTCATTTATTGTGTAGATCTCGTGTTGCCTTTCTTTAAAGCAATTTACCAAGTGACACAGCACAAAGAGTCTCTAAAGCAAGCGGTAGAACCGGGATGTAAAGTTCTCACTGCAGGTGTAGGTGACGCTGGCAAACGTCTTCAGTGTGTGCGTAGACTAGGAAAGGGAGCAACAGCCATTGGCCAGTATTTTTCAGCTTCTCTGCCTCCCCAGTTTCGCTACTCAGTAAATAAGTGCCTCAAGAGCAGAGCTGCGGGGGGCCATCCAAGAGTTAAAATATTAACTTGTTCAAACTTTCCCACTTCAACCACCCGCCTCTTTGGACAAGCCAGGGGTTTTTGTGAGGGGCTCGAATCAGGGAGTCGACCATGTCGAATTCACAGTCAGGCGTGGGGCTCAGTCACCTGGTCCCCGGCTCTTTCGCAGTCTTCATTTCTGAGTACCCTTTCCTCTTGCCGGAGTCCTGCATACCCGACATGACTGACAAAAAACAAAGTTCTCCTGTGTGAGAGGAGCTGAAGCCGGAACCTCTGGCCCAGGTTAGGGGATGCGTGATGAGGCATGGCCCTATCACTTTTTGTCCTGCCTGCTCTCCGATTTGGAGAAATAAATGCTGTGTAATAATCTATCGTCAGATAGACAGCACTGCCTATCACCCCTTTTCTTCACGTCTGTTTATTTGGGTCCACCTATGTATAAAAGGAGGATAAATTAATTAACCATACATAATTACCTAATTCTCCAAACACACGCAGACTTCACCCAATGGATTCAAAAGTAGGCTGTACATTTCGAGTTGTTGGTATAGATGGTAGATAGCCATCAACTATTGTAAATCTATTCCCACAGCAGGATTAAGTGAATTCAAATTCAAATGATGCACCCATAGTATGGTGTCAAATGTGAAGCATTGTAAAGTTCCTCATTGCAAAAATGGAATAATGCCTTCAAAATAGGGCATTTGTCAGAACTACACTATGCACAAAGTACATTTATAATTCAAAGGATGATAAATCCGGAGAATAAATATAGGATTTACATAACTTTAAAATGTTGTGATTGGGTATTTTTGTGATTTGGCTAGAGGTATTAATTTAATTAAATGTACAAGAGGACTTTCTCCCCATACCCAGAGAAGACTATTTGCATTTAAAAAAAATTACCCCAGCTTGTTATATAATTGCAGCCACTGGGGCTGAATGCCTTTAACAATGCCCTTAAGTTTTCCTCTCTCTACTGCTTCCCTAGTGATAATACACTTTCCCTTCAAAGTTTCCCAGTGCGTTGCTTCCTATAACTTACATCTTCCCATAAGAAGCAAGTTTGTTGTCTCATTACTGCACAACTTACAGAGAGGGTTCACTGCATATTGATCTAATTAAATATTTTTGAGTCAGAACAACAATAATAACGGCATTAATTATTGTAATTTGTGCAGCCGAAGTATATACATAAATAGGTAATCTTCATTTTTCAGTATCGCCGGTGGAAAATGAATTTCAGACGTTAGGACCTCGGAGCGCCCGGAGCTACAGCTGCTGAGTGAGCGCCCCTCCCGCGGTTCTGGCCAGCAGCCCCGACATCCTTGCACAAAGTAATCACAGATCACAGCATTTAATCACTGAAAACAAGCACTCCAGAGGACAGCAGTGTCAATATCCCACTCTCTCATTATCTGTTTGGATTGCACATCCACACTGTCAGATAAACAGAGTGGAAAATTAAGATTAAAAATATGGTAATTTCATTTCAGGCAGCAGGCACCACTCACTGCCCCTATTATGCTATTGATTACCTCTGAATTCAATTTTTCTTTCAATGCAAACTTTAATCTGTTTGCTACCCAGCAATTCAACTCCCCAAGGGCTATTTGAGAGTAAGTAACCATTTAATCTGATGCTAACTGAAAAATCACCGTCCTTAATGAATTGTGTAAATCATTCAGCTCTAAAGCACCTTTGACTTCTATTTCATTTTTTATTTTCTACTCAATATAGGGAAGGATCGGCGTGTGAATAATTACAAAGTAGCAAGTATTTTTACATAGAGCAAATATGATAAAAACCCTATTATAGCAGGGCATGTGTAATGAACAGTACTTTTTAATTTCAAAATAGCTATTCATTAAAAAAGAATGGAAGATTAAAAAGAGAGGCTCAAAGCTCAAGGTAAAAGTTGATAGACATTGTAATTACATGGTTAATTTCAAAGATTTATATGCTGTTATGATTTAAAAGGAATTTTTATGACCTGACATTTTCATTTGAGAAGATTTTTTATTTAAAATTAATCTTCGAGCTCCTATTCTTAATTATTCCTTGGCAAGCGATAAATGGGAATACAAAAAAAAATTGCCCTATATCGCATTTTAAGCAGAATAAATGCATGTGAATTTTCAAACAGCAATAAAGTGGTTTTTACTTATTTGAATTGCTTTACATTGAAATCCTCGGTTGGAGGAATTGGTGGGAGAGAGCCAGAAATTATTGGCCCATTTCAGCAGCAGCAATCTGACTGCAGTGCAGCGTTTATGACATTTCAAAATATCGAATTGGAGAGAGGGTTTTGCTTCGGCTCTGGGATTGTCTTTCAAGTTGGCGTTGAGAGTTTTCAACAGGTCTCTTTCCCGGCTCATTCAAGACCCCGAAGACACTCTCGGAAAGGGGTAGGGGTAGGGTGGAAGGGTCAATTCGGCCTCTCTCTTCCACCTCGTCTGAGCAACAGCGAGAGACGGGGAGCCGGAGCCGGGGCCGGAGCCGGAGCCGGAGCCGGGGCCGGAGCCGGGGCCGGAGCCGGAGCCGGACCCGGCAGACGCCCGTGTGCGGTAGCTGCGCGGCCTGCTCTGCAGGCGCCCGCCAGAGCTGCGGGGCGGAGGCCGAGAACCGGGCGCCCGGGCGGCCGAGCGCTCTGTCGTTTGGCCGCTCCTCGCGGACCGATGACACTGTGCTTCCCGATAGCAAGCCCCACAACGTGTAGGGCTTGCGGGGGCACCCTGGTGAGGCGCCTAATTACTGGGCTTAATGGGCACAGAGCAGAAGCACCAGGGGGCACCGAAGAACGAGTGCAGGCTGGGGTCTCTGGGGCCCACCCAACCCCTCCCTCCGCGGGGTCGCAACCAGGGCGCCCCCCACACCCTCAGCCTCCCAGCGAGCGATAGTAGCTGAAGTTCCAAAGTTTGGGGGGCGGAAGCAGACAAGCATTTAATTCCCCCCTCTCCTTCCACGCTCTGTGGGGGCAGGGGAACTTTGCAGGCCTCTTTTCCCCATCTCCACCTCCAATTCCCTTCTGCAGGGGTTGGGCACGTCCCTGGCTCCCCTCTTCAGTCTTCGCCAAGCACCGCGGGGGGTCTCTCACGGAGGTGGGGATCCCGGGTTCGGGGTGGGGGTGCAGTTGAAGAGCTGTAGGCAGCTAGGAGCAGGCATCGAGCTAAATCCTCGAGTCCCAAGAGGAGCGAGGTTTCCCCTCCCCAGACGAAAGGAGGACCCCGGCGGAAACTCTTGGAGCCAGGCCCCGCAACTCCTGGGCGCGCGGGAATGGGGTGGAGATGGCGCCGGGGGCGCGCAGCTCGCTCGGATTCTAACCATCATGCAGGGATTTTGGTTATTTCGCTCGCGTATTTCGCTCCGCCGCCCGGTTGCCTCTGCATGGAGCTCACGGCTGCTACAGCCGCCGCCGTGTGCCCGAGGGCGGCTCTGTAACCCGTCTCGAGACGTATCATATTATTCTTCTCCCCGCTCTCCCGACGCCCAGGAGAGCCCACTCCGCAGCCCGCGCACAGTCGTTTTCAAACCTCGGCTCTGCGGCTCTGCTTTCGCCAACCCCGCATCTTCACCCCAGAATTTCCTTCCGAGCGTTTCACTTCTCTGGGAGAGGAAGGAAGGAAGGCAGAACTAAAACATACCCTTTTTGCTCTTAAGTCCCTGTAACTTAAGAGTCTGCACAAAGATCGGAGCTCAAGGAGGAGCCCTGGGGTGGAATGTACAAAAGTCAGTTGTGCCGGCCAAACCCCGAAGCTGAAATCCTATCTTGCACCCAGCCCTTGCTCTGAAATTCTGAACTTGAGCTGGTGGGTGTTATTTCAGGTCAGCCACGGTTCGAAGAAGGCAGGAGGGCAAAGCTCGTCAACCTTAGGTCCAAGCCGTTTCAGCCTGCACACGGGCTTGTCAGGGGCCCAAACACTTGGGTTTGCTCTGTGGATTTCCACTTGCTCAGAAGTGTAAGAACTCTGTAGGCTTGGTTTAAATTTTCTTTTTTTTAAATCAACGTGAGCATAAACTTGTCTCATTCATTAAATGTTTATTGAGCGTCCGACACCATGCTAGTCAGATACTTTTTTGAAAACAAGGAGTGGTTGCCAAACAATACTTAATGTATTTTTAAATGCATGCATTACTTCTCCAACTGGCATGATAGCGTCCTTCGAACTCCTCTGAACCACACTGTCCACGCTGGTGTAAGGACTTTGAATCCTAGGGATTATCGACACCAGCCTCTGCCCGGAAGGTGGGAAGAGGACCTCCATTCAGTGCCTGGAGCTCTGCTTGTAAACATACGGGACCCTGTGACCCTGAACAGATCCAAGTGCTGGATACTCTGATGAGTGTTCCTGTGGAGCCTGTTTTGCTTACACCTCTATTCCTATATATTGCACATCTGCATTTAAAGAAAAAGTTTTATTTTTTCCCCAAATTTCCAAAGGCCAGGATTTCAGCATGTCTGTGAGGCAGCACAGTTTTCAATTTTAAAGTAGTGGATTATATGCAAACCTCAAAGGAAAGAAAAGCAACGTCTTTCCTTTAAATGCCTGAGCCAATTTATTCTTTAGCTGTTGATTTTTGAAGGAACGCTTTCACCAAGAGGGAGGGGGAGTGTCAGGAAGCCGAGCCCCTCAGGTTTGCAGGGTCCGGGTCTGGCAGGGCACCCGAGGCAGCAGCATGAGTGACTGCAGGTCTGCGCAGTGTGTGTAAGAGGAAGCTCAATCAGTGCGAACTCCCTGGCAGTCATATTAACAAGGAGTCTGACACGTGTCGTATGATATGACAAAAACGCAAGGTTATGTTGTTCGGTCTCTCTTCCCTGACGCCTAGTGAATTGTCTTCAAGTCTTGTGATGGTGAAGATCAGCACTGAGAAACTGAAGATTTCCTACCTCATCCTATATTTTTGCAATTTTTTGAAATTATGTTCTGTTGTCTAAATGGTCATTTTCTTTTTCTGGTTTGGACATGGGATGGGAGGGATCAGAGACCCAGTTATTTGGAATACTAAAACAATAAAGAGGTTGCTATGCTGGGTATAAGGCATAATTTCTTTCTAGTGGGCTTTCCCCCCTCTGTACCTCAGATATGTTTTAAAAGCAACTAAGAATGAGCCCCTTTAACACACAACTATCACTTTCCCTTGATTTTAAAATCTAATATTGGGAAATAGGAAGTGGCATGAAGGAGCTGTCTCTTCCAGTGTAACTCTTAGAAGTGAATTTGGAAAAAGGGCCTCAGTGTTCTCCTGGAGAAGCATTTCTGCATCAAAAGCTGGTCTGACCCTCAGCCACCTGGACCAGGAAGCACTAAGATCCTCCACCCAGGAAGGACTGTGCCAGTGACTTTGACCAGAGGAAGAGGGGAGTCCGTGTGTGCGAGAAACTCAGCACAGAGAATCCCATGCAACAGGGCTCCCAAACGCAGGAGACGGACGAGGCGGCGTGCCGAACGTTCATCTGTGGAGAGCACCTGTTCTGCACCGAGGACATCTACGGAACATCAAATGACAAGGCTGCTCATTGTTAGTCTGAATGAAGGAGTCCTCTCAACCTTTTGCAAAGAGGCAGGAAAATCCACGAAAAACAATGTTTTAAAGGTATGGATATAGATGATAGGAATGTTCAGAACTGGACAACAAGGGTAGGGAAGAGAAAAGATGCAGAGATCAGGAGGCATTTATTCATTCCTTTGTTCCACAGACGTTTACTGAGCACCTGCTTGCTCCAGGCAGCGATGGAGCGCACCGGGGAGACTGGTCCTTCCGGAGAGGAGCATCCAGTGCACTCATTAAAATTAATGTCTGCCCCCTGCCGCACTTCCAAGAGAGAAAAAAGCAGTTCATAAATTATTACTAGGTACCAATGCTATGCTTTGCTTTAGGATTAGAGTATCCCTCTCTGGTCAATGGGAAGAAAGAACTTCCAAGTGGAGTTTTGCCCATGGGTTCATTCAAATTTAGTTCCCAAAAGCTGTCAGTCTCATCAACATGAGACCATCAACATTCCTTTCCCATGGGGAGAGGAAAAATGAGCATTTCAAGCACCTCCACCCATGCTATTAGTATTAGAAACATTAGCCCATGTAATCCACAAAAGGACACCCCAAAGCTCTTATTATAACCTTCTCCGTGATAAGGAAACTGAGGATCTGAGATGTTCAATGTCTTACTCAAGCCGTCAGTCTATGTAGTGGGAGAAATAGATTCGGAATCCCAGTCAGTCCTCCCAAGCCTGTTCTCCTCCAGCATACGAGCCCTTAGAACTGTATGATGTCATCTGATGAACTGCAAGGTGTTTAGTAAAGGTAGTGACCTCTACGAACCATTAATTCTTAGTTTATTTTTAAATATCAATTTTTATAGTGATGAAGTAACAAGACATGACAATCTTCCCATTACTGTTAGTTGAAAAGATTCCTAAACATCTTCCTCTGGTGTGCTATTTTTTACTTGAATGAATAGTGTAGAAACGGGTCAAAATAATCATTGACCTTTCTATCCATACCTGTCATAGTGTGGTTCCAGCCCTGAGGTGCTCTAGTCCACAGCATTTGGGTTCTTGAGCTAATACTGCCAGTCCAGGCTCTCTCCGTGTTATTTTACTATGTTAAAATTGGTCTTCTTCTAATTAAGGGGCTCCTCCAAAAAGAGCTCAACTAAAATGAAAACATCCGAATTATTCCCAGCTACTTTCCAATTGGACTTCCTGTGCAACCACAGCTACTAACTGCATTTTCTTTAAAATCACTTCTGTTAACTTTCAGAATCATTAAGCATTATCTGAGTGTCAAGGAGCATTCTTGGGACAGAAGGATTCTTTACAATGTAATTACCACACTCTGGAAACACACAGATGACTCTTTGGAACATGGGCAAATGATACTGATGCAGCAAGTTTCTGTGCTGTGCACTGATTGGTGGAGCAAACAGTGACGTCACAGCCTGCCCAGAAAGAGTGCTGAGCTGCTTGAAATGTATTCTGTTGTTACTTTTTTTTTCTGAGCAGGCTGAAATCAGCCAAATTAAAAGAATCAACTGTGCAGATGTCCAGTTGTGTAGAATGAACAGTTTGCTACGGAGAATCGGGTACCTCAGAGGTAATTCGAAAGTAAGGCAGGTGGAATGTTGAATGATTCCCGTAAGTGTATAAGACATTAAAGACATGAAGATAAGTGTTAAAATATTTTTCTTCTAAAGTGTCCTTGCCAATTTCATTTCCTTCCTGCGTACCTGCTGTATGCAGTTGCATCCATAGTGAAAGGGACTTTGCCACTTGGTTCGTAATCACTGTTGTTGACCTTGACTCTGTCCATGCTTCCACAACGACTTTTTTCCTTTTTAAACACCCGTCTGAAGCTAAGACTTTTCTGTCTATGTAACAGTATGTTTCATGGAATCCTTTATTTGTCCAGTGTTTTGCAACCGACAGTGTTTTCACAAATGTTATCTCATGTTGATCTTCATAACACCATTAGGAGGTGGGAAGGACTGCTGGTACTTTCTTCCATTTGCACAGAGAGACCAAAGACACTTGAGATGCAGGGAGATGCCTGCACTTACTCAGCTAAGGAGTGCCGGAGCCCGGGCCCCTGCCTCGTTTCCAGGCCAGTAGTCTTCCCACTAACCCCTCTGCTCTGCCAGGAAACGGCTTTGCGTACCCTACTGAGCTGTCCAGTTGTCCATTGAACACTTCCAAGAGCTTCTCTGATGTAGAAATGATAGCATTATCAAGCTTCATTAACAGAAAGAGAAAAAGTTCAGCTCTCCACTTCCCATAAGACCTTTTGGAGCAACCTTTAATTCTTCAAGTTGTTTTTTATTTCTGACCAGATGGCATAATAGGTGACCTGCACCCGACAGAACTGTGTTTATTTCCAGTCAGCTTAAACTCCCGCTTCTGCTCTCTGGGATATTTTGGGTTCATGCTCAAAAGCTGCTTAGCTGTCCAGCTATTGGTCTATTGGTCAGTGCGGGCGAGTGTATTATGCTAAAATAGTGCCAGCTTAGCTGAATTTTAAGGAGTTATTCACGGGAACAAAATATTTGGAGCTTTTCATTCTACCAGGCATATGTATCTGATGCTAGCTGCTGATTTTATTTTATTTTTTTTTACAGTTACTTAAGGAGATTCTTTTTTCCTTCCCTTGAATATGCATCTTTAGCGGGTCTGTCTTGATCAATTTAACACTTTTGAAGGATATTCCACATCCCTGCTGTAGGATGACGGACACTGCTGATCCTGGGTCCAGTCACATCTGCGGCATCTCGGCCTCCACCGGGGTGTTAACCAGATTATTTTTCTATCACTCTTGCCCACACGGAATATGCTGAACACTGTATCTCTAACCGGGCTAGCCCACTCTCACAGCCTGAGTCTCTATTATCGGCAGCCACAGCATGCATATTTTTATTTGGTTTCCAATCCTTAGGGAATCCTCTCTCGGTGCCCTTCCTGGAGTACAAAATCTTTGGATTTTCCTTTTCTCTTACATCTCTGGAAATACTCATCTTTGTCTGCATGTGTATTCAGAATGGTGACAAGACTGCTTTCCCACCATAGTGAACTGCTCCTGCCTGCTTTAAATTCTGGCACACGGCGACAACGCGATGATTTTATGCATGCTTGTCTCGTGTCTTCTGGCTGGTTTGAGTCCCCCTGCGTCTCTTGCTGCAGTTTCCGTAAGCACTGCGGCTCACAAGCTGTTCCAAAACAGGCACCCTTCTTCATTCCAAATCCTCGCCTGCTTGCTGTGGGTGTGCATTTCTATGCCAGTCCCTCGGTTAAGGCACTAGGTAACTATTCCTAAGCTGCCACTACGGGACAGTGCTGTAAGCCACCCTTTACAGAGTAGCAGATTTATATTTGCATGCTCAGCCCTTCATATAGACAATAACAGAGGCGCTCAAAAGCCACCGAGAATGATGACTTGGGTGCTGCTGGTGTGCAGTAAAAAGACGGGCTTTCCTGCAAACAGCCCACCTCTTCGTGGAGACAAAGTCGGGGTTGGGAACGAAGGGCAGGAGTGAGGATGCCTGCCCCAAAAGCCCCTAGAACGGCACATCTTTTCTCTGCAATCGAACAAGGACGATCGCAGGTTTTCCCCCGGTGCTGTGCAGAAATAACTTCTTTATTCTGATTTGTTCTTCAGGCTCCTGAAGAATTGTTAGCGGCGCACGCATGATCTACTCTGCTTCTCCTGATGATTTTGATCCTTTGAAAGGCGAGGCAGGGATCTGAGCTATGATTTGCTGTACTTTCTAATAAAGTTTCTTAGGAGCGAACCAGCCTTTTGCCAGCTCTGGTTTACTCAGAAGAAGGCATAACTAAAATCATCCCAAGCCCAAGGAGCTTTCCCGTCTAAAAGTGGAAACAGGCTCGCCTTTCCCCAGCAGCAGGCTCCCTCCCGTAGCTGGGCTTATCGTTACTCTTAATTAGGTATAATTGGCACTTAGACCTGGGAGAGAAGGATGTCAAAGCCCCCTGACAAATCATTGTCGGGATCCCCATTTTAGAGGCAGAGTGAAGGAGACACAAAAAGGCCCAGTGATGCGCCCAAGGTCACGGAGAAAGCATATCTTTTCACTGGAGTGTTCCCTCGGGGCCTGGTATTGCAGGGACAGCAGTGTGCCCCCCCAGAGCTATTGGCAGAGGAGCGGGCAGAAGGAAAGGGTGCATCGCAAGACACGAAGAAATCCCCAGGGCAACTGGACACCAGAAGAGGTACTGGTAGAGCCCGCCTTTCTGTCCACCAGTAACTATCCATCAATGTTAACTCGTAGAAAGGGAATAACAGCAGTATGAATCCAATTACCGAATGTGTTTTTACCATGGGGCCGCTATGTAAATGGCATTGTCCAGGGCATCCTGTGGGATAGTACAAAGAAATATTAAATTGATCTTCTGGGAGCTTTCCATGTATGTGGGGAAACAGGGCATATAAGCATGACTAAGTACATGCATAACATTCAGCCAGGAAGTCCCACCATGCAGGGTAATAACTGGGGCATAGTAGATGCTCAATAAATGTTGTCACACTAATAGTTATCCGGTCACTACCAAGCCCAAACTTCCACTTCCAGGGGGTGGTGGGCGTGATTCAACTGTCTAAAGTTTATAGCAGGTTTATAAATTGGTGGTAGAAGTAAGTTTGATAAATCTGTTTAACCTCTAATTTTCAAATAATTTCTGACTTTCAAAAGAGCTGCAGATACAGTAAGAGAATTCCTGCATACCCTTCACTCATTGTCTGGAAATGTTACCATGTTTACATAACCACAGAAAAGTCGTCAAAGCCAGAACGTTAACGTTGTTACAACACTATTAACTGGTCTACAGACCTCATTCAGATTATACGGGGCGGTCAGCGACTGCCCCATGAAGGGCCATCCTCTGGCCCAGGATCCAATCCGGGATCACACACTGTATTTAGTTGTCATGTTCCCTTATCCATTTCTAATCTGAATCAGCTCCTCAGTCTTTGTCTTTCGAGACCTGGAGACACTTGAGGAGCCCTGGCAGTTATTTTGTAGCACGTCCCTCGATTTCAATTTGAGTGATGTGTCCTCTCGATTAAATGTATGTCATTTTTTGCAAGAATTCCAAGCAAGTGCCATGGTGCCCTTCTCAGTCACAGGATGTCACCTTGTCTTGTTGGTGGTGGTATTGGTGTTGACCATTTGGGTATGGTGGTAGCTGACAGGTTTCTTCACTAAGAGGCTACTATTTCCCTTTGTGATTAATAACTTTCTCATGGAAAGGAATTTTGGGACTGCGCAAATATCTTGTTTCTCATACTGTTGCCCACTAATTTCATCTGCCCACGATCGTTGCCTGCCACCACTAATGCTGTGGTGTTTGCCAAATGGTAATTTTTCCATCATCCTCCCACGTTTACGAATCCGAATTCAGCTGTAAAGAACAGCTTTCTCTTATCCCGTTTGTTTATTTACTGAACTGTTTCGTAAATAGAGAAAGGAATTTCAGGAAGGCAGGGTTCTAGGGAGGAAGGAGGGAGCACTGTGTGAGGAATGGTGATGAGATCGAGTAAAACAAATAGCGGAGGCGGGGCCTGCCTGTGATCTGAAGTCTCATTTGCTGAGGGTGCAAAATGACCGTCTTTTAACAGATTTGGAAAAGGCAAGAGAACAGTCAGAGGGATCATCCGAGGCAGACATTTAGGTGCAACTGAGGGCAGCAGGCTGGCAGTGAGTCCAAGGTATTTAAAGCCAGGTGTGGGACTGGGGAGAGAGGAGTTAATTCATCCAAGGAGAACAAGAGGATTCTGCAGAACTTAACGCCCCATCAGTGAATGGAGAAGGGCAGGTGCTCCCGGTGGTGGCCGGGCAGGTGGAGGACACGGAGGATACTGTAGAAAAATGCAAAGAACACACGCCCCTTGAGTTGGGATTCGCCCCAACTGTGAAGCATCCATAAGATGCCTTGCAACCTGAGAAATGAAAAAGGGTGAGCAAGTCGAAGGGCGGGCATTCCCACAATCCATCTAGGGAGACACTGGCCCTTCATTTCTTGATGCCACCTCAGCCAGTGTGAATCATGGCCTCCTGACCAGGTCATGCCAGGTAGGACCGGACCACTCCTGAAAGTATTTAGCTTGCTTGTTTCTCTGCTTGGCCTAACTTTCTACATTACTGTAAAAGGAAAAACATCCAGAGTCTACTGTAATACCCTGCTCCCCACCTCCCCACCGTTAAGGAGCCTAGTCCGTGGGTTCTTCTTTGTGACTGCAGGCCTCTCTGGCAGTGAGCGGTGAACTTGGGGAGCTGGAGGGCACACACGAGGTTACCCTCATTCCATCTTCTCCACCAGCTTCTCCCCAAAGAAATCTGGTTTGAGCACCACCTCAGGCTGTGAATCCCTCTCCTTGTATCTTGACAGGGCCAGTTCTAGACCCCTGTGTAAATATTTTTGAAACATAACTTTGGAGACCGTGGGAACCTGAAAAAGTTAAAACCACCTCCTGTGCATTCTTTGGCTGAGGAAGGGCATGGTCACTGCGCAAACCCCTGTCCCTGTAGCAGCAGCAGGGCGTGGAGCTGCCCCCACCTGGAGCTCTTGTAGGGCGGCCAAGCCTGTCTGACAGGCAGCAGGGGCGCGGAGTGGCACCTCTCTCTCTCTCTCTCTCCCCCCCTCCCTCCGTCTCTCTCTCTCCCTCTAATCCTTAATTGAGGGCTGCCCTTATCCAAGGGGCAATGGGAGGGCCCGTCTTTCAAATTGGCATGGCAGCAGCAAAGAGATGCTTTGGGGGCAACTCCCAAGTTCCCTTGCGGGGACGTGGAGCGTTGAGTCACGGGCTGTACCTCTGTGTGGCAGGGGGGTCGGGCGTCAGTCCGAGACGTGCCGCAGGAGGGAGACGGGCAGCCCCAGCACCGCGGCGCGCACACCGGGCCTTCCAGAGACTGCTGCTCACTTTCCTGTTGAGGGAGGAGGTGAGGGCTGCTGGTTTACAGCAAAGCTGGTTCAGGCCTTTCTGTGTCCACGTCTGAGCCCCACGGTTACTCTGTGATAAGTCGTCTACTCTAGATCTGCTTCCGTTGGGGTGGGGGGTGGGGTGGAAACAGGCACTTGGGGACAGCACCCCGTGAACGGCAGCCAGGATTGATGTCGGGGACGCTGGACGTCCCATGGCCACATGCCCGTGCTCCTTGGCTCTCGGTCCAGTAATCTGTTGTCGTTTCTCGTGATTCCTCAGGCTGCCCTTTGGCAGGACTGACACCCACCTTCATTCTCGTCTTCGCAGGAAATCGGGTAACGCCTGTGAGCCAGCACGTTATACCTACGGGGCTGCGATGATTAAGATCTATTTAAAGTGACGTCATATTATAGTTAAGTATCAGCGAATAGAAATCAAAGACAAGTTCAGCAAACCAAAACTACTTCTTGCCACAGGTGAGCAGAACTGCCTTTGACTGTCAGCTTCTCCACGGACTCATCTCACCCTCTCCTACTGACTTCCCGGGGCTGGAAGGGTCATCCTGCACACCCGCCCCGCCAGCGAGTCCTCTGTCCCTTTCTTTTCCCAAGTGTAGTTTAGTTTCAATTATCTGTGATAATGCTTTTTATTGGGGTGACACTGGTTCACAAAACCATACAGGTTTCAAGCACACAACTCAACACAACGCCACCTGCAGACTTCACTGTGCGTCTGCCACCCCCAGCAAAGTCCCTTTCTGCCTAAATTCACCCCCTTTGCCCACCTCCACCTACCCCCACCCCCTTCCCCCTGGCTATCGCCACACTGTGTCTGTGTCTGTAGTTTTTGCTCAGTCCCTTCATTTTCTTTCATCCAGCCTCCCAGCCCTCCTTCCCTCTGACAGCTGTTGGTCAGTTTCACGGATCCAGGCCTCTGTTTCTATTTCATTCTCGATTCATTTTGTTCATTAGATTCCACACATGAGATGACACGGTATTTGTCTTTCTCTGCCTGGGTTATGTCACTTAACATAATACTCTCCAGGTCCATCCACACTGTTATAACAGGTGAGAGTTCCTTCTTTCTTATGGCTGAGTAGTGTCCCACTGTGTAAATGTATCACAGCTTTTTATCCACTCATTTACTGATGGACACTCGGGCTGTTTCCAAACCTTGACTATTGTTAATAATGCTGCAATAAACATACGGGTGTGTATATTTTTTCATATTAGTGTTTCGTGTTTTTTTCAGATATATTCCCAGAAGTGGGATCGCTAGGTGAAAAAGCAGTTTCATTTTTGTTTTTTTGAGAAAACTCTTTTCTGTTTTGCACAGTGGCTGCCCCAGTCTGCATTCCCAGCAACAGTGCGTGAGGGTCCCCTTCTCCACAGCCTCGCCAGCGCTTGTTGTTGTTGAGTTATTGATGACGGCCATTCTGACAGGTGTGAGGTGATATCTCATTGTGGTTTTAATTCTCGTATCTCTGATTAGTGATGTGATTTTTTTTACACCCTTTGGCCATCCATGTGTCCTCATTGGAGAAGTGTCTATTTGGGTCTTGGGCCCATATTTTAGTTGGATTTTTTGTCTTCCTGAGGTTGAGTTGTAAGGGTTCTTTATAGATTTTGGAAATTAACTCCTTATCAGATGTGCCATCGGCAAAGATGTTCTCCCGTTCAGTGGGTTGCCTTTTCATTTTGATGTTTCCTTTGCTGTGCAAGGATTTTTCAGGGTGAAGTGGTTCCCTTTGTTTATTTTTCCTTTGTTTCTCTTGTGCTAGGAGTTGTATCAGTGAAAATATGGCTATGAGAAATGTCTGAAATTGTACTGCCTATGTTTTTTGGTAGGGTTTTTTTTTATGGTTTTGTGAGTTGCATTTAAGTCTTTAATCCATCTTTTGTATGGTGTAAGTTGATGGTCTAGTTTTGATAATTCTTCACAGCATACAGGATGGGGCAAAAGTAGGCTTACAGGTGTGAGTACAAAAAACAGTTTTTTCATGTATCATTGTTTATTAGTTATTATATTATTTTCCATACAAACAACTGTAAGCCTACTTTTGCCTACCCTGTATCTTATCCGATGCACTGATGACCTACTTATTCTGAGACCTTACTGAAGGTCACCGTTATTAAGTCTTTCTGAGAAGTGGGGTATGACCACCAACCTTTTTATAAGAATTACAGCGTTATGGGGCTCCGAGCAGGATATGGCAGGACCTGGCAGTTGAAGACAAATCCATAACACTAGCACTGTCGGAGCCGGTGGAGGCTAGAGGCAGACCTGACTGAGGAAGGAAGGAGCGGACGGCTAGGACTACAGGGGCCAGACGCTGAGAATCTCACAGAACGTCTGTGACAGAAGCAGTTGTGTTAATTAAGTACTGTGATTCCCTTAAGAAGTATTTGCCTCATCCATATATACACATCTAGATTGAGTGAATGTGTGTGTGTTTCATCTAATCATACATGGAAGAACAAAAACCGAGGTAGAAGGTTGGAACCATTGTGCCTAAAAACCTTCGCCAATAAGAGGTGCTTTTCAAAGCCCAGGCACGTGTGGAATTTTGAATCTTGCCCTGAATATTTTTCAGTATTCTGTTGACATGTCCTCATTGCCAGTAAGTTAGTTTCTCTTAACAGCTTAGCAAAAGGTTTTATAGGCCACGCCCTGGCTGGTGTGGCTCAGTGGATTGAGTGCTGGCCTTCGAACCAAAGGGTCGCTGGTTCAATTCCCAGTCAGGGCATATGCCTGGGTTGTTGGCCGGGTCCCCAGGTGGGGACGCATGAGAGGCAACCACACATTGATGTTTCTCTCCCTCTCTTTCTCCCTCCTTTCCCCTCTGAGAATAAATAACTAAAACCTTTTTTGAAAAAGGAATTCTAAGCCAATGAATACCCAGAATGGTTCCGGGTGAAAAATGACAAGCGCTCAACTCTTTACTCTCTCCCTAAAAAATTATTGGTCGCCATGTACCCCTGCCTTGCCTCTGAGCATGTGCCCCCTAAGTCCTTGGAGGGTAACAGCTTTTACCAGGCAGGCAGAACATGGCCCAGTTTTCCTTGATTTATTACACAAGGACCTCCTGGTGGGCACCAGAATGATTAAAACCTTCTATGGCTTGATTTCTTTTTTCATACTGATTTTCAAGGCTGCTGTAGCCTTTCCACATTCCTCATAATTTGGCGTTTATTATGTACTTTACAAGGTGCTTGCGTAACATGATATCAAACTTAAAAGTGGTATTGTATATACAGAAACTCTATTAATAAAAATTACTATGTACTGCTATTTGTTTACAGTAAAAGGAGACTCACTTATAAGCAAGATGGAAGATTCCTCTATGCATAACGACTTAATTTGCCATTTGGAGGTTAGTGTTTCTTGTTTAGCTATCTGAGTGACTGCTTTCTCCAAAATTCTTTAGACAGAGTTATCTCAATTACTAATGTGTCCCGCCCAAATCAGGTGTTTTTGACTTGGACACATGAGTCTCTATAGGAGTTTTACAAAATTTGCACCAAGCTCTGTTTTAAAGTCGGGGTTCTACAGAAGGTCGGTCTGGTCGATGCAAGTGCATTGGCGGTGAGAACCGGATTGCAACTGTATCTCTCACACCTCTGATAAATCGAAGGGATTAGGCTGAGTCCTGGTCTCCTCTCTAGTAGTGCATCTGTCTCAAGCCTCAGGTTCCATCAAAAAGGGTTTCGAAATTTATTTCTTATTTTTCTATCCTCACCTGAGGACATTTTTTAAATTGCTTTTAGAGAGAGGGGAAGTGAGGGGCCAAAGAGAGAGAGAGAACGAAACATCAATGTGAGAGAGAACTATCACTTGGCTGCCTTCTTATATGTGCTCCAACTGGAGATCAAACCCAAAACCTGGGCATGTGTCCTGATTAGGAATCGAACCCATGACCTTTAGGTCCCTGGGACAACGCTCCAATCAACTGAACCACATCAGTCAGGGCTCCGTCAAAAAGGTTTAACATCCCTGCCAGACTTCGAACTCTGTGAAATAACCGGAACCTAAAGATATTTCCTCACCTGACTCTATGCACAAACAATCCAAACTGCCACCTTACCTTTATTCCATTACCTCTGCAGAAATTAAAACAACAACAAACGTTGACTGGACCCTACCAGAGCCAGCGGAGTGACGAGGAGCAGACACAGCCTGGGCACGATGTCCGGAAACATTTCTCCCATGCACAGCTTCTCGTGGCCACTGTCCTTAAGTCCTCGTTGCAAAGAAAAGCACCTACAACAATGGTGCCCAAAGTGTGGTTCTCAGACCAGCACCGGTAGCATCACATGTTAGGAATGCAGATTCTTGGGTCCCACTCAGACCTACAGAACCAGAATCCCTGGGGCTGGAGCCCCCGAACATCTGTAATTCAGGGTCGCCCTGAAGTTGAAGAACCACTGACTGACAGAAATAGTCCTTGTATGGTGGCCAGAAGCAAATCTATCAGTTGCTTGGACGTTTTCTGATGGCTTCTTTTTTTAAGGGGTATTTTGCCATCTAAATTTCTTTTTAACTGAAAATTAACCCTGTGTCCAAAAACCTAAGATCCTAAGATTTTCGAAAAAATCATGAGATTTTGTTCATTGGGGAGTATGTGTGTTTTCTGATATTCGGCTAATTGTGCCTATTTCAAATCTAGAGTAGACTCAGCTTGGCCAAGTCCCATTTTTTCAGTTTAAATTCTAGAGAAACCTTTACCTAGCTCTTTTCTTTTCCATCTCAGACAATCAAACACTCACGGAATACTCCTCTGACTAATCCAACTCATTTTTCATCCTCAGAAGAAGTAAAAAAAAAACAAAGTCAAAGAAAAAAATGCCAGGGAAGTGCCAGAGACCACACATATCCTACACACTATACAGTCTAAGTATCTGATATACTACCTACACTCCTCCACGTATTTCTTGTCAAGTCGTCAGCTGTTTTACATGTTTATGTATAATGTATAAAAATGAAGAAGTCAGCCCTGATCAAAGCAGATCGAAGAAGATCAAAGTGTTAGGGTTACTTGAAGAAACAAAGAATCTTGTAAATGAGTACCATGATCCCATTTCCCCGATGAGGAAACTGAGGCACAGAAAGGTTAGTTGGATATACACATGAGCCAAAATTCTGTCTTGGTTAGCTCTACATGCAAATCTCTTTAAATCATATAGTCAAATATATTAGAATCAAATAAATTATACTAGAGAATCTACCACTTGTATTTATGAATAAAATTCAGATTATTCATATGCATGGTTTGAGATTTGAATGCAGTCATTATTATCTTCAACATTTAATAAGCAGCTAGATTGGATAAAGCACTTCCCTTTAGTTTATACGAGTTTAGGAAATACAAGTTTTGATCTGTGTGATATGGAGAAGGCTAAAGGCTAAGAGGAAAGGGGGCAAATGAAAATTTTATACACACACAGAGGTGGCGTGCAAATAAACAGAGACCTGAGTGGCGGAGAGGTTGTACTCATCAAAGACTCTGTCCTTCCCTGCATTCCCAAGCTCCCTTGCTGTTAGACTGGCCACATGATTCGCTCTCTGTGACTCTGTGCAAAGTCCGAGGCAGCTGAGGCCCAGGACGGCTCCTCCATCCCTCTCTTCCCCTGCTGTGGCAACCTTGGAGGCCACATTTTCCAAATGGCGAAGCTGTAACAGGAGGAGGGAAAACTGCCCAGGCCACATGAGTGTTGACCCAAGAGAGAAAGAGCATCTTACTGTATTAAGCCTTTGAGAAGTAGCACCTTGTGTTAATTACCCTAACTCAACCTGGAAATGTGAGCCCGTGCTATGCACCTGTGTGTCCTCTCCATTCCTCACCAGGAATGTCCCCCGCCTCCTCCTTTGTCCTTGTGAGCGAATACTAATCTTTTACCACCTAAGTCAAATGCCAAGTTGCTCACTCATGAGACAAATGTTTTTGTGTACCTAGTACGTGTCCAGCATGCATTTCTTCTTGAGGAGTCCACAAAGACAGGCACACCCAAAACCTGATTTCCTAGAGTTTATATCACAGAAAGAAAATTTGTGATTATAATCCAGCCCCCAAACAGAAGCAATTTTTTCCTCCTCTGAGCTCCGGCAGGCCCTCCTACGCAGCCAGCACTTTCTCCCCCCACTCCTGCTCATATTAGCAACGTTGTCTCCTCGTCTCACCAGGCAGTGAGCCCTGTGAGGTAGGGGATTTATCTTATTCATCTGTGAATCTTCCACAGGTTTTTGTACACAGGAAGCTCTCTATAATCAATTATTGATGACATACATAGAGGAATATGTCACACGTGTGAAAGCGATTGCTAGAATTACTGTATTTCTGAAAATTAAACTTAGGAGGGGGGGTGTGTCCAGGAAGGCTTGATGGTGACTTGTCTGGAGCATCAGACTGTGATCTGAGAATTCATAAGTAAATATTTTCCTCCTGTGTGGCCGGCCCATAGGAAGAACTTCGTGCATATGCTGAATGAATGAACTGAATGAATGGGTTTCCCGTTTTCTTATTGATCAATGGCTGTCCTGATTGAATGAATTCCCACCCTAAGGTACCTTCAGGAACTGAATGAAGCATGCCATGCATTTTTGTGGCAAATAATGACATTTCTAAATCCACGGAGCAGGAGGAGTAGTTAATATTTTCTCTTTGTTACTCCTTGAAAAAAATCAATAGATTTACATTATTTCTGGTCATTTATAAACTAAACTAAATTTTTTTATAAACTAAAACTCAGTTGGCAAAAAAGGCTCTTGTTTAAAGTTTAGTGAACTTATATAAACTATGAATCAGTGACCTTAAGAAGCTGCTAACTTGAACATTTTTTCAGGATTGAAAGTATAGACTTTCCTAGTAATTTAGCGAAGTCCATTTTCCAAAGCTTCTACTTTGACGAAAAGCAAACTGAAGACCAAATGAAAATGAGGTGATTGTATTTTTATACTAAATTTAATTCCATTTTAGAAAACAGTTTGCTGAGGTGTTTTATTAAAAATTATAAAACAATGGGAGAAAATGCATCTTTACCTTGATTCCCACCATCTCTCGGTTTTTTCCTGTTGAGGACCACTGAGGACACGCCATCGCTTTGTCTCTGCTGTCTTACACTCTCTTTTGTTCTTACCATCCCAGCAGTGACATGAGATTCCAGGAGAAGCTGTTGAGCCGTAGACAGCAATGGCACCTTGGAGCATTGCTAAATTGCCATTTGCAGGCATTGGTTTCTTGTTTCTGAGACTGGAGCTCTTGCTTTTGAAGCATTATTTACTTTGCTCTGCATTTTAAATTTCTGTACATAGTGATTAAATGATTAAGGTTGGGTTTATTCTCATGCAGAAATAAAGAGGTTACCCTTACTCTATAATATTACTTCTACTCTGTTCAGTAGATGTAAAATAGAAACTGCTGGCTGAAAGAGAGGAAGAGGCGGGGGGAGAGAGAGAGAAAGAGAGAAAGAAAGGAAGAAAGGAAGAAAGCAAGCTCACAAGAAGCAGGAAGTTTAACCTGTCAAAGCGAGGTGAATGGAAGTTACATTAAAGAGAAGTACAGAGTAATAGTAGTAATATATGCTAATGCCTTGCACCTTTTAATTAATGGGGTTGTTTATCAGGCTCAGACATCCAGGCAGGAGTCTCTCCTATTATTTTTGGAGGCGTACAGTCTTGCAAAGTTAAAGTTGTTACACATGGAACAAATCCAGTGATCTCCATGTGGTTCAGAGGAGTCTTTCCAAGCCTCAACGTTCCTTTTTACTGCAGATGTTAAAAAGGTATTTTTGCCTCTGTCCTTACTCACCTGGCCTTTTATGCTGCCCATTTCTCTGTCACTATTGAAACTGAGACTTGTGGTGTTGATCTGGGTCATTCTCAATGGTGTGACATGAAATTAATTAGAACTATCCTGAGCGAATGTGCAGGAAACAAGTCAGATCTGTCAAAACATCTATTTCTATAAGTGAATTAAGATAGTTTGTTCTCCCTGCAGAGGTCTATCAACATGGACGTCTACTTCACTTCAATGATGTAAATAATTCAAATAATTCAATGTAAAATATTCACTTCAACTCAATATAAAACAACTCATTGGTAAGGAACCTAGATGGCCAAATTCAGAGATTTTGTTTTCATAGAACAGATCATGGAATCCCAGAATCTCACAGCTGAAAGGGATCTTAAAAAGCTACACGGATATATGAGTTATGGCCGAGCAAGCAAAATAGGGCCACAGTAAAGTAATGGCACTTGATCAAGGTCACCAGCTAGTAACTCAGCTGGAGCCAAAGTGACACCTGCTCCAGTCCAGGGGCCTTTCCCCATCAAGCCTCCTCCTTCTATGTCTTCAGTGGAATCTAAATGTCTTACATGAATCACCATTTAATTATGTTTCTAACTCTCTGTAAATAGGGTCGTGGTTACCAATGGCATATCCACTCAATGGAATATTAATCATCCATTAAAGGTAATTTTTATGAGCTATGTGTACGAACACAGGAAAGCGGCCAGGAGATCACGATACGGGAAGAAGCAAGAAATAAAGTTGTGTATATAGCCTAGCTACAATTGTTTTTTAAAAGCCTTTAAATAGAAAGAAAAAAAGAGTGGAAAGAAATAGAAAGTTATCTGCATGTGCATTTCAGTAGTAAGACTAGCCAGACATGGTTTCCCTGGTTCCCACTTTCCAACACCTTTCAACTTTCTCTAGAAGCACATCTTATTTTAAGGTCAGAAAGTGAGAACAACTGCTCCGCTGTGTTCGAAGACAGCTGATGCAGCATCGTTTGGCAGTGGCTCTAGAGATGTTTTCTGGAGCAGAATAAACACTCGAACACAGACGAGAGGAAGCCATGCACTCAAGAAGCTGGAGCGAGGGCGATAGTAGTTCTCCTCTGGGCTTTCTTTCACCGGGAGACCCAGGCCGAGGAGGCAGGAGCGTTCTCTGACCCCCGAGCTCAGACTGAGCCCTGCAAGAGAGAAGTAATTGACGCAGCCTCTGAGGGTCCCCTCCCTGATAAGACAAATGGTTCATCAGCTTCCTCTGCCAGCGCCAGGGAGCAGACTTGAGCAATATCCATGAGAGCTCCCGACCCTGAGGAACAAGAGAGCCC
Source organism: Trachops cirrhosus (assembly GCA_028533065.1). Lineage (NCBI taxonomy): Eukaryota > Metazoa > Chordata > Mammalia > Chiroptera > Phyllostomidae > Trachops > Trachops cirrhosus. The sequence continues at coordinate 7,413,739 of CM052548.1, read as the reverse complement.
CACAGAGGTGGAGAGAGCCGGGGCTTCATCGCATGGCTTGGTTACTCATTTAAATCGTTATCATAAAACGTGATGAAACATCAGCTGCCACTGTCCCTCCGCTGAGCCTGGTCTAGAGCAGTTTTCCTCCTACCACCCTTTCACTAGTTCCAGATTCTCCCTGGCTTTGGATCCCCAGGGGCCTTTCCTTGGGCCTGCTCTCTCTCTTAGAGGGAAGTGCTAACGTTTCTGCTTTTAAACTGCTTAACTGAGGCATCATTTACAAGAAGTAAACTGTACAGTTTTAAAATATGCATTTTGAACAGTTGGAGAGGTTTATATCACCATGAAATCACAACCACTAATAAGACACTAACATTTCCATTTCTGAAAAACTTGTCATGCCCCTTTTGTTTTGGAATTTTTAAAAACACTTTATTTATTTATTTACTTTTAGAGAGAAGGGATGGCAGGGAAAAAGAGAGGGAGAGAAACATCAACATGAAAGAGAAACATTGATCAGCTGCCTCTCGTATGCACCCTGACTGGGGACCGAACCTGCAATACAGGCACATGCCTTCTTGACCAGGAATCGAACCGGCAACCTTTCACCTTGCGGGAAGACATCCAGCCTACGGAGCCGCACCAGTCAGGACATTGATGTGCCCCTTTTACATTCTATCCCTCCCAGCTCCTTCCAAACCCCCGCCCTTGTCCCCAACCATAATTTTAGTAAGTGTCCATGTATACTCGTGTCTTGCCCTTGAATGACAAGGAGGAGGATGCCCCAGAAGGCCTGTGAGCCCTCCACACTGCTGCAGTGGCTTTGATGAGTGAGACAGAACTCACGAAGGTGCCCAGAACCCCAGAGCTCCGCCTCCCCACCACGCACTCCATTTCCACGATCACCAGGCCATCACATGTCCCTGGAGTATCTGCAAGTTCAGTGTCTGCTTGTGGGGGAAACCAGACCTAAAACTAAAGGTAAAAGGACTGGTCATTTCTTGCATCATTTCATGTACAGCCTTAGCTTTGCTGCAAAAGTCCAAATAAAAGTTTCATCGGAAAACTCAAGAGTTCTTTGAGCATATTCTAGGAGCAATGATGAATCATTCGTCATGATTTAAAGGTTGGTTCTGGAATGTGAGTCATCGCCCCTCCCCCATATCACTGTACATGTCTCCATAGCAAGTACAGCATCAGGGAACATGAAGTTGGTCTTTCTGCAGCTTTTGTGATTGGGAACGACTTCATTCCTTCCCACACATTGTCATAGTCACCAGAGAAACACAAATGAGTAAGATTATGTCCTTAGGTTATAACTGCATGGTGGGAACACATACCAAAAGCAAGAATTGCTTTTAGCAACAAATTGTCAGCGTTTGATAAATGTGAAGCTGTTTTACGTGATGGTTTTTGAAGCCACATTGCCTGAGTTACAATCCCAGCTCCACTACTTACTGGCTGTGCGAACTTGAACCTACCACTCAATCACACTGAGTTCAGCTTCGTAATCTGTGATAGGGGATTATAATAGCATCTCCCTCATATGGTTGTTTTGTGAAGACTTATAAAACCACCCATGCAAAGCACTTAGTATAGTATCTGGTATGTTCTATACCAAGTGCTCTGGGAATACTCATAGAACAGAGAAATGAAAGCAGACCCGATCTACCGGCATTGTTGTAAGAGGCTGCATTTGGCTTTGGTGAATTTTTTCGAAGATTCAACGTGTTTGCCCATTTCATCACGGGTGACTGACAAGCGCACCTGTCCACGGGGAGCTGAGGGTTCAGCAGTTTTGCACCAAAAAACCAGCATGACCCCAGTGCCCCACCATCCCTGTTCACCTGATCTCACCCCGAATGACTTTTTTTTGTTGTTTCCCCAGATGAAAAAAGTCCTCAAAGGGAAACATTTGGCTGATGTAAAAGAGGTAAAACAAAACATAGAAGAAGCACTAAAAGGCATCAAAACCTACAAGTTCAGAAACTGTTCTGAGCAGTGGAAAAACACCTCGGTAGGTGTACTGCATCGAATGGCGAGTACTGGGAAGGTGACTGGAGTTCAAACATGCAAGAATAAATACACATTTTTTATAAATAAATATTGATTTTTTGTGTGTCCCCCCCATACTTGCTGCCTTTGTCCTTCCTATCAGGAACTCCAGAAAATCCAGGAAAGGACCCACAGCATCAGCAACTAACATAGTAGGTGGGGAGGGACCAACCTAGTAGGTGGGGATCCCCAAGCTATCCCTTCCCACTGGGGTCTGAGGAAGTCATGACATTTCTATAAGGCCACGCAGGCCATTTGTACTGGGGAGCGGCATGGAACCCCCATCTTCTCACTCTTGGCTGGCATGGCTCCAGCCGGACCCCAGGGTTTGTGTATCATGTCCAGTGTCGATGTGTAGGACACACTGTTACACTCCTTTAAAAAAAAGTTAATTTGCTCGTTGCTACATAGTCCTTGAATTGTGCCTCTTTTTCCTTGTTTGTTACGAGACTATAGTTTATAACATTTCCCTATATCAGAAGCGAGCTCAATATCAGAAAATTAAACAGGTCTTGTTTGAGACATTTGGGGGCCACATGCATTGGTTCTCAAAGCTTAACAAACTTCTCAGAATTATGTGGGGAGAATGGACAGCCCTACCCAGATCCAGGGACACAGGACTCCCGGGGGTGGGGACAGGGACCTGCATGGTTGCAGCCCCTTCCCCCGGTGACCACGACACATGCCGAAGTGTGTGCCCCACCGACCTAGAGTTAGGAGCAGTTTAATGAGACCGCACATGGGAGTCTGCTCAGTACGGGGTTTCTCAGACTTGAGAGGCGGTTCTTTTTTAAAAAATATTCTATGCGAGGATGTACGTTCTAAAACACTTCTTTAAAAATATTAAATATCTTTATACAGAGGTTTTTAGTAAAATGGGGTAATCTCCCTTTTAAAAAGATATGACTCACCTGGGAGACCAGGAAGTAAGGACCCCCGAGGCGTGAGTGCGGGGTGGCCGTGGCGAGCCCCTCTGTCACTGCGGGCCACTCGCTGTCTCCTCGGTTACCACCAGCCTGTGTTCTGAGTCCCATCAACTCAGCACGTATTTGCATGAAAGCATTTATTCTCCTCAACTTTTCTCACTGCTGTACCTTAAAGAGGGCCGCTTTAAACAAAAGGCCAATCTTGTGACTCTGAAAAACACAAAAAGTCGAACAACTCAGAACGAAGGTGAGTCACGTCAGCCTCCAGATCCTGACAAACTGGAAACTGAGCTATCCAAGATGAAATAATTAATGATTTTTGGAGCGGCTCATTGCAAAGATACCCAAATGTTGCAAAACACACAGCTTGGGTGCTTCTTCCCTTGGCTACAACCCCCTCTGTGTTCCAACAAAAACAAGACAAATGAGTAGACGATGCTGCACCTGATACGAAGCTCTGACTCAGCCCCATTGTTCCAAATGCTAATATCTGATAAGGAGAGAGATGTAATATGGAGTTCACTGAAGAGCTTATTCAGCACGTTGTATTTCATAATATGAAACATCAACTGAAAGATGTTTTATTTTAATCTTATTTTTATATGGTTAGTTATGTAGTGGTTTAATAAAGTTGTATTTGTATCTGTTATTGTTAGTTATCATGCATATTAAAAGCACATGAATTATCGATAATGAAAAGGCAATTCAGTATGAACTGAACAAAAGATCTGAACAGACCTCTCGTCAAAGAAAATCTACATGGCAAATAAACAGATGCGAAGATGCTCACCATTGCTAGCCAGGGAGGACATGCAAATTCAGACCACGACGCATCCACTAGAATGGCTAAAATTGTTGAAAACAAACAATACTAAGTGTGGGTGAGGATATGGAGAAGCTGGAGTTCTTATTCATTGCTTAACACAACAGAATGTATTCTCCCACAGTTCTGGAGGCCAGAAGCCCAAAATCAGGGCGCAGTCAGGACAGCCCTCCCTCTGGAAGCTCTAGCGTAGAACCCTTCCTTTTCTAGCTTCTGGTGGCTGTTGGCATTCCTTGGCCTGTGGCTGCATTTCTCTGCGCTGTAGTCACATCACCTCTGCTCCAACATCTACCTCTAAACTCCCTCTGCCTCGCTCTTATGAGGTTACATGTGATAGCTCTTAAGGAACTTAGATAATTCAAGATCTGTTCTCTTGGTCTTTAACTTTTTAAAAAATATATATTTTATTGATTATGCTATTACAGTTGTCCCATTTTCCTCCCCTTTATTCCCCTCTGCCCTGCACCCTACTCCCACCCGCATCCTCCCTCCTTGGTTCATGTCCATGGGTCATACATATAAGTTCTTTGGCTTCTCAATTTCCTATACTATTCCTAACCTCTCCCTGTCTATCTCCTACCTACCATTTATGCTTCTTACTCCCTGTACCTTTCCCCCCTCTCTCCTCCCTCCCCATCCCCACTAACAAACCCTCCATGTGATTTCCATTTCTGTGATTCTGTTCCTGTTCTAGTTGTTTGCTTAGTTTGTTTTTGTTTTTGTTTTTTAGGTTCAGTTGTTGATAGTTGTGAGTTTGTTGCCATTTTACTGCTCATATTTTTGATTCTCTTTTTCTTAGGTAAGTCCCTTTAACATTTCATATAATAAGGGCTTGGTGATGATGAACTCCTTTAACTTGACCTTATCTAGGAGGCACTTTATCTGCCCTCCCATTCTAAATGACAGCTTTGCTGGATAGAGCAAGCTTGATGAGCACTTGCATCCAGGGGTTGCCTTGGCCTTTGTCCACTGTATGGGAACCCCTGTATCTGCATACCAGGTGTCCACTCTCCTAGGCCTCCGGAAGAGGTGATGCAGCACCTGACCGCACTGGTAGGTGCATGAACCATCTACAGCACCCAAGAGTGTGAGGCACTCTCTTTTCCTTGGAGGGTCCAGCTTCCCAGAAAATTCCCTGTAATATGTGGGTGTGCCTGCGTGATGTCTGAGAGCCTGCGCGTTAACCCCGCAGGAAGGCAGTGCGGGGCGCCCACCTACTGCGCGCCTGGGAGGAGTGGCGGGCCAGGTGAAAACTACCTAGGCACCTTCACGCCCACTTCTGTGGGCAGGATCCGATCCCTTTAAACTATATCCAAGCAAGCCTTGCCTGCCCCATGTGCACTTCGTTCTTTTCTTGTGGCCAGGGAATAAGAGAGTACAGATTTCCAAAAAGAAAAAAAAAGTGAAGAAGAAGAAAGAAAAGAAAAAGAAAATTTCTAGAAAGCCCACCCTCGGCGCGCCCTCCTAAGGAATCCTAGCTTGTAGGCTACCGCGTGCCCGTGACGGCGGTGTGTCTCTACTGCCCCTCCTGGGCCCGCTTCGCAGTGGCCTCCCTTCCGCCTGCGCCACCTTCCCACCAGCGGAGGACACCGCGGGGGACAGCTGGGAGAAGCCTTTGCTCAGCCCTGGACCTCCCCGTGGGAACGCACCGGCGACGGCTCTCCCCTGGGGCCCGGGCGGCGCCCCTCCCCGCCCGCGGGGCCCGGAGGCGCGGCCTGTGATCGCGTTCCAGGGAGCAGGCGGGCTCCCGGCCGGCCGGGCGGAGGGCGGGCGCCTGTGATCTGGGGCCAGGGAGCGCGCGCGCCGAGCGTCCCGGGGCGCCCGCCTGTGATCCCGCGCCAAGCGCAGCTCGGAGCCCGCGGCCCGATCTCCCGCTGGCGGTGTGGCCCGGGACAAATGGATCGGGAAACCCGGCTCGGGCCGGCGGCCTTTGCTTCCACCTGCACCCCGCCGTGGACAAAGTCCAGTAAAACTTCCCTCTTGCAGCGATCCGAATGTCCACGCGCTTCCGGACAGAGCCAGGGGGACACCCGGCCTAAGCCACAGGACGAGGCCCTTGGGCTGCTTCTCATGTGCTCAGGCAGAGAGGAAAAGGAGGGTCCGCGCCTTGCTGAGCGTGTGTCCAATGAAAAGCAGCCCCCACTGGCTTGGTATTTTAGTTCGACACAGGGTGGTTATCAGAACAGGTGTGAATAGTTTAGCAAGAAAGAAACATTTCTTCCTTAAATGACTCCCTGAGCAATCTCAAAGCAGACAAAAGCTTCACATTAGCATAGGTTGTGTAAAGCCACCTGTTCAAATAACTCAGGCAAATAGTGAAAAGCAGCCTTGGAAAGAAGAAAAGAACCCAAAGCCAGCGCACACAAGAATTAAGTTTCCTCTCAACCGCGGGCAGGGAGGGGGAGAGGTGCTTCCTGGGTCTGACACCAACTGGCAGGGGTTATTTTTAGCAGCCTGTGATTCCATTAGATGGTGAGATAGCAGCTTTCACAGCCTTGTCAAAATGAAAATATGGGAGAAAAATCCAGTCTGCTCGAATCTAGCAAGCATTTATGTTTAGAAATCCTGATTCCAGGTCCTGAAAATGGGTGAGGAGATACGATTCTGTTCACAGACAACAGCCAGGCACCGAAGAGGCTTTATCCGGGATTGCTGTTACTAGGTGCTTTTACATCCCAAGAAAACAAAAACACGATTTCGTCAGCATTAATTTTCAATATTTTTGAAATGTTAATTTTACATTTGTTGGGCGGTGTAAGGGAGCGGCGGAGGCAGGAGAGGGAACGGCTGCAGAGAGAGGAGCCAAGAGAAACTCCACGTGGGGAGAGTGGGTGGGACATCAAAGGCTGCCGAGGCAGCGCTGGCTGGGGAGGACGGGGCCCTGCAGTGTGGGAACAGAGCCCATTGCTGCAGAGGGGACGTGGGCAAGAAGGAGCCGGAACTGCCCTTAGACCGGGGCAAGAGACCTCTCTCGGCCCTGAGCCTCCTACTTTAGAGGAGCCCACCCCAGCGCTCTGCTGATGTGGCCAGTCCTGGGGGGGCGCAAAGCGTCAGGGAGCCAAGAGTGCACACCTACCCAGAGCCCACCGTTCAGGTGCTCACTCTGCAAAAGTGTGGTCCACGAAGCAAACAGCATCAGCATCACCCAGAGGCATGTCAGACATGCGGGCACTCACCCCAGCTCTCTGACCCACTGCGTGTAAACAGGAGTCTGCATTTTAACAAGATCCGCAGGGGGCTTCTATGCATATTAAAGATCCAGAAGCATAGCTCCGGACCACTCAGGGTACCCGGGACCCTGGACTCGCGTGTCCGAATGGCTACAGCCCACTTCAGGAACCCGCAGGGGCCTGTTGCTCGAGTCCATCCTTCTCAGGGAGGCAGTACCAGGTGACATCGCTGGTGTGAGGAGTCCTTGGCCTGGGAGGGCCCATGAGTGAGGGCAGGGAGGGGCGACAGGATGTGCCTGTGCCATCTGGGATGTCCTTACTTGTGCACAGGAGGCTCCTTTAGATGTGGGCTATGGGCGCGGGCCAGCTCTCCCCACACCTCCACCTTCCACAGCAGAGCTCTGGGAAACCACGCATTCAGGACTGGAAGCAGGCCCTCGCGGCGGCTCTGAGCGGTTATCAAGGTGGGAGGGCAGCACATTTTATCGGACACTCTGTTCGCTCGATGAATAGTTTTACCAGCTTAGATAAGTGGGCCTCCCTCTGTGCCCTTGTTGTGGGCCAGGAGGGATCGGCGGTGGGCTCTGCCGGGAGTAGTTACTTCCTACATCAAAGCGGACAGGAAAAAAAGAGAGGAATAATTGGTATCACATAGCACGGTTCACACATAAATACGCCGTCTCCAACCAGTTGCCTTAAAGTTCAAACTACATCTGAATTTTTTTGATGTTGAGATGAAGGTGACATTTGTTTACCTGAAACAAGGATCAACTTGTTCAACTAATACTCAGTATGAAAGCCATCCGTTCTTTCAACTGGGCACTGATTACTCCACTATGGTTCAGATGCCCTGTTTAGCCAGACCCTGATCAAAGAGAACCGGCTGCCCTCAAAAAGATCCCTTGGTACGTTCAGCAGGCGAAACATCTCTTTACTAAAGCAGACCTGGTTCTTCAGGTTCCTTCTCCCCAAAATGGTGAACGCCAAGTCCAGTCCTACGAGATCCTTCAGCGAACTCGGATTCAGAGTAGATTTGAGTGATAATTTGGCTTAACAGGCAAGCCTGGCGAGCGGGCGGTGCTCAAATCTCTGTATCTGGCTGCCCAAAGTGAAGCCAGAGTCAACTGCCTATGTGCTATCAGCATCCTGGCGTTTCCTTATGGCGATTTGATATTAGTATGCAACCTGGTTGTTGAAATGTCTTTACTGGTAAAGTGTCTGCCATGCTTACCAAGGATGAGTTCTTTCAGATGGGTCACAAACACCCTCACCCCCAAATCATGTGGGGTATCCCTTGCTTCTTTCATTGGAGGAAGCAATGTGGTAAACTCGGCAACGTTAAAGTGTGAGTGACTTGATGTTTCGCTCCTTCACATGAAAACAATAGCTTGGTTTTGAAAGAGCCTCAAGCGAAGAGCACCAGGTATGCACAGGAGTGGATCACCACGATGGCCCCTCAATCACTACTGAGGAACATATGTTATACAGAGGATTTTCCCCAGAGCTCCTTAAAGCACTATACATGAGTGGCTATCTGGTCTACCGACTGAAAAACCTCGCTTTGAAGAGAGGCTCCTAGCACTGCTGAAAGCAATAGAGTCATATCTTTATCAGGGAGGGTTGAATATTGCTGACTCCAATATAGAAATTGTTCTCAAGAAGGCTATCTACTGTCTGCTTCCCAACAACTTACAGTCAGGAAATCTTAGAAGCTTCAGTCATGTTCTACTTAGGTGGAGAGGGACCGAAGGCGTGAAAGCAAGGAGAAGGACCACAAGCTACCTACAGACAGCTAACTTGTACCTCCTCCATTGCTGATGATCCGCCATGGACATGACATGGGCTGGCTTATTGAGGCTGTCTACCCATCTGTCTACCTCCCCATTGGAGCTCATCTGCTTGAGAAAGACTTGAAAGTCCAAATTCTACTGAAAAAAATAATGTTTCGGGTTCCTAGCTGTCATCTGCCCTTCTGCCCCTCCCCACGTAAATCAGAAGCTCAACCATTGTTATGATGCAGGGAAAACACCAAATCTCTCAGGGAAATTTGCCTAAACATTACTTTGCCCACTAACCGACTTTAGGGGTCTCCCCCAGAAAATACAGGGCAGCAAATCTAGAGCCAATGTGTAATTTAGAAGCCAAAATTCCTGTAAAAAACTAGGTCTGCTATAGAGACAAGGCCATTATTGAGGCTGTTCGGTAGTTGCATTGACAGAGTAGGTTATGCTGCTCACCATTAACTTGGATTTCTTTTTAACTCTCTGACAATCATATTTACGTATTTATAAAAATATTTTATAAATGAATGATTCTTTGACCTCAAAGTGTCATTCAAAATTTTTTTCTGAATCCAGAGCCCTACTAAAGTTGAGTATTCACGTGGCCTGAGTTTTAAATGGGAATACACTGGAATTTCCAAACTGGCCAGATATCGCTAGGGAACAGGAACACTGGAAAGATCTGTAGACTGTGACAACAGCTCCTCTGAAGAACCGTACAACTCAAGGATGATCTGATATAAAGACATTGAAGCTAGCAGCTTCTGTGTGCACGGAGAAGACATTATTTATAAATAGAACGTGAACTCACTAGTTTATCCTCACCGAAGGAGGCACTATGACTTTACCTATTTTGTGAACAGTGGCGTGAATGATACCATCCTGCAAATTTGGCCCATCTGTGATTGACATCTGGCATTATCACATCCTTAAAAGATCACAGAATGCTGTGTCTTGTCTGTGCAAAAAGTAATTTTGTTAGCAGGTGGCACCTTGGCTCCGTGAGCTCCTCCTGGGAGAAGGTGTGCTTCCGCCCCAGGCTAGACTGCCGCTGAGAAACTTGGAGGGAGCTGTGTGAACCGGACCCACGATCTAGAACTTGTCTGATGATTTTTATAGAACACAGAGAGTCAACTCTGCTTATCGCAATGTGGACTTTTGGCTCTGTGGATGAGCTGTGGGAAGGTTTTTTTTTTTTTTACTTTTTATTTTGGAAAAAAATTTAAATCTACATCAAAGTTGCAGTAATAGTACAATGAACTGCTATGTGTCATCCATCTAGTTTCACGCCCTCATTTTCCCGACATGTGCTTCCCCTCTTCACAGACAGACAGACGCACATGGTTTTCAATCCAGGATCATGTGTATAACAAATATGATTGTATGTACGTGCTATATATCATACATAATACATAATCATTTTTGCAGAACTATGAGAGGAAGTTGCAGATATTATAACCTTTCACCACTAAATACATAGTGTATGTTTCCTAAAACAAATTCTCTTACATAACCATGGTGTAATGAGTAAATTCAGGAAATTTAATATTGATACAATCCTATTATTTACCATCTATACACTTCTCATGCAAAGTTTACCAATGATCTCAGCACTACCCTTTATTTATTTATTTATTTTTAGCTCCAGGATCACACGGTGTATTTAACTGTTTTCTCTTTTCAGTATCCACTTAATCTGAAATACTTCCTTACCCTTTGTCGTTTTGTAGAATGCCATCTGTTTGAGTGTGACTGTTGATTTGATTTAGACTGTAGTTTTTTCCCCTTTGGTGGGGGAGGCAGGGACCCCTCACAGGTGGCGCGGTCACCGCCTGCACACCCAGTGGCCAGAATGGTGGTCGGTCCATCACTGGTGCTGAAAACCTGGGTTACCAGGTGAGGGTGGTGCCTGCTGGATTTTTCCACTTTAAAGATATGATTTCCCACCTTATAAGCTAATTAACCTGGGAAGATACTGTCAGTCTATGAAAATTCAGTCTCCCCTCCCCAGCCTCTGTATCTATCTAGTAGCCAATGGTGGATTTTGTTTGATTCATGACAATGGTGGACGTGATGTAAAAGGATTTTTGGTCAATCCTTTTACATTTATTAGTTGGCATTGTACAGAAAAAAAGAGCTTTTCCCTTTATTTCTCACTTATCAGATTCAATATGAACTGGAGGATTTTTGAAAGCTCCTTGTTATAAAATGGAAAGTTTCCAAATCTTCAATCCCCTGCTGGCCGTTCCTTCCTTATACACAGCACTCCCAGCGTGAAGTGAACTCTCTCACAGAGACGCAGTTTCCTTCGTCCAGGTGGTCTGCAAAATTCACTTTTAGAAGTTTTGCACGTCATGCCCTCCAAAATTAAATATGATTAACTTCTGGGTTGCAAGTTGTTTTGGAATACCCAAAGCTCCCATGTATTGGGGTGGACAATTGTGAGTTGGCTAGTTTTATGAGCACGGATGCTGAGTGAAAGACTGAAGTTGTTTAGGACCGTCCACTGGAAGCTTTCTGTAAACAGTGCGAGTGTATCTAAGTCTTGATCTCGGTTCTTCTTGAAAGAAACCGTAGGATCCCAGTGTTGCCCCCCCCCCCCCCCCCCCCCCGCCCCGCCCCGCCCAGGCTAGTTAGACGGGCCTGGAGTACAGACGGAAGTGCTATGGGGCCAGGGCACGTCATCTCTTTTATCGTTATTTTTTTTTTAGATTTTTTAATTTATTTATCTTCAGAGGGTAAGGGAAGGGGAGGAGGAGAGAAATATCAATGTATGGTTGCTTCCTGTGCATTCCCTGCTGGGAACTGGCCTGCAACCCAGGCATGTGCCCTGACTGGGAATCGAACCGTGATCTCTTGGTTCACAGGCCCGCACTTAATCCACTAAGCTACACCAGCCAGGGCTCTTTTATCGTTATTTTTAAGTTCTAAATGCAAATAAACATGTTTCTCTCGGCCTTTCAACGCACACTGCTGTTTCAGTTTTTGGAAGGAAATAAGGTTACTGCTCCTCAGAACATTGGATTTAGAAAGCAAAAGCTCAGTTAATCTGTACTCTTTCTGTTTTTTAAAGGAAAATCGATAGCTTATACATAAAACCTTACACTTCCAAAGGTTTTTTTAGGTGACCTGATGTGGTCCTGGGTACCTTCCCGACAAGACCGTGTGGGAGACCCGAGAACATAGTGGGTATAAACATTCATGGTATTGTTGTTCTGGAAATACCTGCTTAGACTTAAGGGGGGAAAATGCCTCTAATCTTGAACAGTTTTTATTAAATATTAATAATTTACTAAATATTTGAATATTGCTAATTAAATATTAAATTTATTAAATCTATTATATATTGCTAATTTATAGGAGAGCCTCTTGAAAGCCTATATGGTCTCATTTTATAAATATCATGGCATAATTTTTGCCTGATATGGTAACAGTTTATAAAGAGGCTAATGTTTATTAAGAGCTAACTACATATTCAGCATTGTTCTAAAGCGGTGCTTCTCAACTGTCTAGGAAGAAGAGTCAGATTTATTTAATTATTTATAATGTTCAACCCATTGCAAACTAATAAATGATTCTCCTGCTGGAGGCTAGTGTGCAGCTCCAGGCCCACGCACCTCCACGGGCAAGTTCAATGCTCAAACTGACCTCTAACCTGTTCAACAAGATCCCACCAAACCTGAGTTTGGATGTAATGGCCACATTAAGTGGCTAAACAGTTTCTAGTTTTCTTGAAATTCCTACTTACAAACAGCTCATGGACCAACAGCAGCTGACAGGCCATACGTTGTGCCACTGCCTTATGTAATCTTTGCGACAGCCCTCTAAGAAAATGACTGCTTCTATCTCGGTCTTACAGCGGAGAGGAGGCCTGGTGTGCTTTCCGACCCAAAGAGCCCACAGTCAGCAGGTGGAAGAACGTGAGTCCGAACCCGGGCAGCCAATACTCAAAGGAGCCAGTGTATGAGCCCAGAAGACCGACTCCAGAGCCTGTGCTCCTCCCCATGCTCTGCCTTCATTTTAACTATTTGTGAAGAACAGTGTGGTTTAGGCCATCAGATGAGGACCTCCTCAAGAGTCTGCAAGCCTACCATCCTCCAACTATCTTGGTGGAAGAGGGAATGCTCTCCTTGTCCAAGGGTAATGATTCCATCCTGTTTCTTTGGATGCTCTTGGCCCATCGGTCATCCCAACTGAAGCAACTCTGCAAGAGCAGGAACAATAGCCATCTTACAGATGAAGCAGCTGAGGTTTCTGAGAGGTTGAGACACTCACTGTAGCATGGAACTAAGGCGACGTGCTGACAAGGCGACCCTGTTCCACTTTGTCAAGGATGGTGTCAGTTTATTGCCCTGGCATGTTTGACTGGTTGGTGCCTTCCTTTCATCCTCCAGCATCCCACTTTGGACGATAGATTCTTTGGTCACTCCCCTTGCTGGCCAGTGGCAGAGACAGAACTGGCGTGCTGATCTGGGTGACTGACTCCAAACCCAGGACTTTCTATTATCCTAAGCTAGCTCTTCAATTTTCAAAATGATAAAGTCTAGAAGATTATTTTCTTAGTCATTACTCATTCATTTAGCACTTATCAAGCACCCACTATGGGACAGACACGGTGCTGGAAGATTTAATTAAAAAATGCACAGGGCACAGTTCAAGTCTTTAGAAGCACATCATTTAGTGAGGACACAGATCCCCTGTGAGTGCTCGTAGTCAGGGCAGCCTACGTAATTTGCAGGGCCCAGCGCCAGGTAGGAAAAGCAGGCCCTTGTTTAAAAAAGGACGATTTCAAGATGGTGACAAAAGGAAACTAAACTAAGTGTAGTTGTGTTTAACGAACGAAGGGCAGTCGGGGTATTACAGAAATGCATAGGAATTACCTAGGATGCGGACCAACTTGAAGATGGCTTTCTAAAGTACATGAAAACTGGGCTGACCCTGGGCATGAAGGTGTCTCCCCTCCATGGACTTTCTTCTCTATTTTTCAGACTACAGGGTATTGTGGAGAACCACTAATTGGTCATTTTGACTTAAACGTCATCACCAAGGATTTTCTGCCACCAGACAACGTGATTCTCTCTCTCTGGATCTGTGAGTTGCTGTGGTGGGCACAGAGATGGGCTGCCCAGGTCTCCCTTCAAGGACCTGTTGCCCCAGCTGCTGGGTGTGGCCCAGTAGGCAGCCTTCAGCCACCAGCATTTTGGGGGGCAGCCTGCAGGTAACAACAGATCAAGGGGGAGTATTGAATGAAGACCCGGCCACTGGCAGGACAACCCTCCCGGGCCACCTGAGCTCCGGAGCTCACAGTGGTGTCACCTACTGTTGTCTGGCCAGCCATTCTCCCTCAGCCCTACCCAGCTCCTTCCCTCTTGGTCTCAAAAGTGTTGGTCCCAAAGGTACCTCCTAATGAATCTCCATCTCAGGCTGCATACCAGAGAACCAACCTGCAACAGGTATCAAGAGAGTCCAGTAATTGCAGAGGATTTTTACTCAAAAAATTATTGTTTATACATATCCTTTATTTCTAAATCTGCAAACCGAATATAAAATGGTGGAAAGAAGGACTGTGTGTGTGTGTGTGTGTGTGTGTGTGTGTGTGTGTGTGAATGTGGTTACCTTTTGGTTTAAAATCCTCAATTTGATAAAGATCAACATGCACCATTAAAACACATACACCACATGTTGTGGAAATTAACCCATGAATTTGTTGCATTTCTTGAGGAAACCTGTAACTATTTTTCAGTCTGTCTGCCTGTGGGATAATGTAGTTCATAACTCTGTTACTTTGGGAAGAGTTGTTTTTTTGACATGCGTTCAATTTTAGGTCATTTGTTAACAAAACTACATTGACTATAAACATGGTTTTTAGAACTTTTTTTTTGTTTTAATTTGAACTTTCTCAGTTTTCTTCATTCTAAGTGAAAAGATTCCTTCCTCATCATTACATTTACTCAAATATAAGTGTGTCCCTTCCCTGAATTTCCATTACAGAATGACAAGGAAGGTTTTCTCTTGAGATGTGGGGTCCAGAATGTCATAGTTTTCTAGGTGAAGGTGAATGTTGAAATTCACCATCCAAAACAGAATCGGGTATGGGAAGTGACTTACATATTCAGGTGCTAAGTCTCACACACTTCACGGTAACCGATTCTGAACATCACTGACTTTTCAGAATTCGATATGGAACAAATGCTGAGGTTTGAGGAAAGGGTCTTCTGGTCTCTCCAAACCGTCGGAAAGGAAAACACAGATCTCATCACCTTACCTGGGGACATGTTAACTTGTTGGTAAGTTAACCATTAACTCATCCATTGTCACAACACTTAGTAAGTCTAACTCACTGCCTCCTGGAATTGGTTTAGACTGTTTCTTCACAAGACACCAACCATTTATGGTGCTGTCAAAAGCATTTAGCATTAGATTTTGTATCTCATTCACACCAATGGAAATGACAGAAGAGGGTAAGGAAACTTTTGGAGGTGATGGGTAAGTTTATTAGATAGATCATGGTGGTTACATGGGTGCACACTTACCTCCAACCTCATCAAGTTGTAGATATTAAATGTGTACAGTCTTTGTATGTCTAATCATACCTCAATAAAGTGGCTTTAAAAAAACAGAACTTAGAAAATCCTTATTGCTCCTCGTTTTGGTACTTATCCTGGAATTGGAGAGAGGAAGTGTGATTCGTTTCATTCATCAGTTGGAGAAAACAGAGATCCTAACCCCTCGTGTACCAAGACCTTCAAGAGAGGCCGTGCGCAGTGGACCACAAGACAACTCGAACAGACTCATAGTTTAAGCAGAAGTTATTCCCAGATGCAGATTAGTCCACTTTAGATGATGAAGCCTCTGCAGTTGAGGAAGATTCTAAAAGGAAAGCAGTCAGAGAACTTTGTTTTCAGTTAACTTAGTTGTGAAGCACGACCGGCAACAGAAAGTGCAGCAAACAGAGCGCCCAACACTGTTCTAACACCACCCAGCCGCACCAGAATGTGTCACACGCCCCAGAAGTTCCCCTCTTATTTCACCGAACTGCTACCACCTTCCCAAGGCGGAGAACCCTTCTGACTTTGAACACCATAGTTTAGTCATGACTATGTTTGAACTTGGTATAAATGGAATATAAACATTTTTGGGGGTCCAGCTTAAGTTTCTGAGATTCACCTGTGTCGCTGATATAATTGAATGACTTTCATTGCTTTGGAGTTTCTATTATGTGAGAGTCTGTTTTCGTTCTGTTGTTGACGAGCATCTGGGTTATTTCCAGTTTGGGGCTATCAGAAATCATGTTCCGAGGAACATCCTTGAACACAGCATCTCTTGGAGCACAGGCGTATGCATTTGGAGTAGAATGAATGGATCGCATGGTGTGTAGCTTGAGTCAATGTCATCCAACTGGTTTCCAAAGTCATTTTCTCAAAATACACATTTTAATACACACAGTAGTTACAAGGCAAATCGAGTCAGTCAGGCTCCCTCACCCTGACATCCGGGCAACTGTGACTTAGCAGTGTTCACATAGCCTTGAGCATGGGCCCCATGCGCAAAATCAAACTCTTATATAATGTTTTGGCATCCCGCCAGCTTTGTATGCATTTAGTACATGAGGGAGTCGGGACTTCCCGTGGTGTGACTTGTGGCTTGCAGCGTGTGTATCGCCCCGCCAAGGAATAAAGGCACATCAGATATCCTGACGACTCCACAAATTTTCTTCCATCTGCTCGAGTCCTGAGTGAATCTGCCTGACCTTGACCACTTCCAGGACAGTAGTGCAGGAGAGTTACCACTGCTTCATTGGCCCCTGACTGGTATGCGCGGCCATTGTAGTGGGTGTCTAGTGGTATCTCGGTGTGGTTTGAATTTGCATTTTCCTGGTAGCTAACAAGAGTGAGCACTTTTCCAGTTATTGGCCACTTGGATATTCTCTTTTGTGAAATGCCTATTCAAGTCTCTGTGTCTACTTCTCTAATGGGGCTTTCTGCATTTAAATGAACGCTAGGAGTTCCTTAGGTTCTAAGTACTGATTCCCAGACTTCAGTCTGCATCAGGATCACCCCTTTTGGGCTTATTAAGACACAGAGGACTAGTCCCCACCCCCAAAGGTTATGATTCGGGAAACACGGGGTGAGAAACAAGAATCTATCCTTCTAATAAGTTTCCAGGTGATGCTAAAGCTGCTGGTCCAGGAACCAGACTTTCAGAACCCAGTTCTGCAGTGTTTGAAACGGAGCAGCAACAGGTGATCCTGTTAGTCTAGGACAAAGCCACCTTTCAAAACACAAAAACCTGGACAACCTAATACTTGTCCAAGCATAGGGCATAAGCTAATACTCTCTCCTTGTTCCTGCAAGCGGTGCAACTGGGTTGGCTTCAACAGCAACTACGTTGACCTGCCCGACAACCACCTGTCTGCTGAGGACACTCGGTCCGCCTCCCGAGCGCGTCGAGAGAAGCTGTCAGCCATGGAAGGTATCTCAGGAACACCCAGTGACTGTGCACCCGGCAAGGGCGCGACCCGGCAGTCCCTCTAAGAACACAGCACAGAGCTCTACACGGAGACGAAAACTGTCGTTTATTTCAACTGGATTGTGTTTCATTAAAAACTGTGATGACAGTAAAAATCAAATAGAAACATTTTTGAACTGCCTTTAACCTCTAAAGACAAACTAAACACACATACATTTCCAATTTTCCACTGTTTCAACAAAACTCATGGTTACCATCGTTGTCGTCCCAGTCCCAGTCTCCTGAAATACTAACCTTGACTATTAAACAGCTGACTGCTTCACTGGACTTGACATTGACCACAGTACTTCTAGACAGAAAATGTTCAACAGCTACTGCATTTAAGGTATTTTGGTAGTTAGCTCTGTGTGTGTGTCTGTGTGTGTGTGTGTGTTTTAAGGCATGATTCTATAAAACATTTGTTTCTGTTGAAGACTCCAAAAACCTGCTCTATGAAGGCACAGAGGTATTAACATATGCAACTTTGGGGTGGCTATACCTTATTCTGAGAGGCTATGAGAGTCCACTTGAAACCATCACAGTCAAATCTTCAGTAACTTGACCTCGAGATACTGCAGCCATCACCAGCAAGAAAAACTAAAGAGCCACAGATCAAGGAGAGCACAGAAGGCCCTGGGAGAGGCGGGATTTGTTCATCTGCTGATCAGAAAGGCCTAAGCAAACTGCTACTCGTGGTTGAAAGGAGACCGCCGTAAGCCGGGTGGGCTCACACTCGGGAGCCTCTGGATGCGTCCTGAGAACACACTGTGTGATCGCGGTCAGTGTCCGCAGAGATCTTCGCTTTCCTTCTCACCGACGCAGGACAGCGCGCGCAGGCAGTTCAGAGGGAAGTCCGATAAAGGCTACACCAACGGGTGTGCAGTCAGTGGAAGGTCAGCCGGCAGAAACGCAGATGAGAGCGGTACCACCCACTCAGGAATCGCCGCGAGTGGGCTGCCTTTTCTCGACGACATCAGCACACTGCGTCTAAATTGGCAACAGCGACCACGGCCAAGTCACGCAAATTCAAACGTGATCGATGACCACACTTGGGTCCTTCGTTATTACGTCATCTACAAGCGCTTCCATTTTGACAAAGCTTTATTTTTCTCTTCGTTTTCTTTCGGAACATGTAATTAAATACTGCCTTTCTATATTTTAATGATATACATTTTTTGGGGGGTGGGGGAGAATATACTCTCCCTACTATAATGCCACTTATACTGAAGCATTTTTTTGTTCTTCCTCTAGTTTTATCTGTGCTATTTGAGCCGGAGTCCTGTGGGGGGAAAACAATGGATCCTGGGTATGCTGGAGAAAGTGGTAAGACAACGTGGCGATGTCACGCAGTTTTCAAGTAAACAGAATCCCTGATAGCACTGGGAAGTAATATGTAATCTGGGCGGTAAAACAAGGTATCTCTTCCAACGTTGTCTCGCACCTCGCAGCACGAGCCTCGGCTCTGAGTCTCTTAAGGCACAAAACCTGGTAGAAGGCTGTTGTTGGTGGCCTGCACTTCTGATTTAGATGAGAAAAAAATACCATAACATATAAATATAAATATAAATAATAAGTAACTTTGATAGAGCTTGAGATCATCGGATGACGTTGGAGGAAAAATCCAAGTAAACTAATATCTTGTGTGTGTAAGCATTTGGTGCTAGTGTAAAAAACAAGTTTAGTGTAGTTCAGACAGTGCAAAAATATTGGGAAAACGTCTTCAGAATAGGCTTGACATCTTGGCAGAATCACAGGGCTGTCTCAAAAATAGTGAAGGCTGCGTGCTGTCCATCAGACGTGTCCGTCACCACAGGGCCATTCTGGGCAATGCCGGGATAATTCCTTCTGAAGTACACCTGTTAAAAAAAAAAAAAAGACAGGCATAAAAAGAGCATGTTTAAAGTGTTAAAGTCCTTCTCCCTAAGGCAATGCATTTCTGTGTCCACTTCTTCCTGTGAAGCAAACTCCTATCACTCATAGAAGCATAATTAAAAAAAAAATACAGGGATGCGTTTATTCTATAAAGGAAGTAGCCCCATTAAAATCCCTCACTGGGGCCGGGCTTAAGGCCAGACAACCTGTAGGTCCACTTCAGTTCTGATCGTTCTGATTCCCAGATAGGTTTTATCACTACATTAAATTGATAAGCAGAGTCATTTTACAGACTCAAAACCTGGAGATAAATTAAAAACGGGGTGACAAAGAGGACGGGGAAATCTAGCGTCTGCACAAGGGTTTCTCATTTTCACACACAAAATGAGCACAATAGATTTGGATGTTAATATCAGGTTGTAATCCCTGTATTTTACAAACTCTGATGGACAAGTATTGAAACGCCGGCGCGTATGTATGAAATATCCCAGCGTTTAATTTGTGCGGCAGAGCAGTTACACGGCCCATAGAAATGTGATCTGGGCACACTGGGCGCGGTAATGAAAAGAGAAGCAAAAGCTTTCACAATGACTCAACCAAGCAACTTCTCTAAAAATGGGAGATGATACCAAATAATAGGACGGTTCTTTGCCGGGCCTTTGAGTTCCTGCATTCTGCCAATTTCTAGCTGAACCAGGAGAGATACAGGCCTTCTGATAAATGTATAATCAGGACATAAAGGAAATGAAATGCTGTCAAGTTCCTCTGTTCCGCAATCATCAGTTTTTAGTGGCTGTATCGTATCTCGGTTCCTTGACAGATGCGCATAACAAAATGAAATAATGTCACGACTTGGGAGCTCTTATCTCAAAATGTGTTTGGGTGAAAAAGGCCTTCAAATGTAATTTTTTTTTCCAAAGATGAATGTGAAAAGTTTTGTGTGAGTCTTTAAAACAGAAAATGTGCCATCTATCTGAGGCTGACAAGTGTCACGAGCCGGGTCCCTTCGGCACACGATTCCCGATCTCTTTTAGAAAACGTGGCTGCAAATCCATTCGTGGGTGCTGTCAACACAGTTATCACGCAGAGAATGGCCTCCACACGCAAGAATGAAAAGCGCCGAGACAGCCGCCTTCCTACGAAGGCCCCTCCCGTTCTCTTGCTGCTGACATACTTGCTGTTCCCAAAGCATCCCTGCGTGTGACCTACTATATGCTGTCACTTACGGAGAAAAACAGGAAATCCTTCCGTGATGCTGGGACCCTGCGGGGTGGACCCTGAGGCTATTCCCATGAACAAGCACATATTTAAAAATAAAGTTTCTATTGGGGGCTCATTCATATCATCTCCCTCCTCCACGTTCTAAAGATAGCCATATTTTGTGTCATTGCAGTTTATGTACTCCAAAAGAACCCCACATTTCTTGGTGAAATTACAGACGGCCAGAAGGCCTTTCTTGCTCCCAGGCACCTTGGCAGCTGCTCTTGGTGGGGGACCTAAGGCAGGAGGTTGGTGGCTGCAAAGAGGACAAAAGAGTCACTGGAGTCGACCAACTGGAGGCTCTGACTTGTCACGAAAAGTGGAAAGTGCGTGCTGGGGCGCAGGCCGACCCTGAAGGCGGTGAGACCAGGCGGAGCGAGACGGGTCATCCTCGCCAACCACTGTCCCGCCGTGAGGACATTGGAGGCAGAGTACCAGGCCTCGCTGGCCAAACCGGGGGTCCGTCACCACCGAACTGGGCACAGCGTGTGGAGAGTAACACTGCAGAGTGTGCGCACTGCTGTCCACGACCCAGGTGACCCTGCCATCATTAGCAGCACGCCAGGACAGACGGGTGGGGAGGACGTCCTGCAGCAGTGTTCTTCAGTAAAACTGGCCAGCGCTTGAAGCGCGCTTATTTATTAAAAACATAAATAAATAAAAATTGCCCAAAGGACAAGTGGAAAGTCATTTCATTTTCTACTGCTTGATTGTCCTCCTCAAGCCAATTAATTCTTTTCTCCATGACCCTCTTAATGTAATGTATTCAATAAAGGGCGTGTCATTATTAGCAACTATTCACTAAAATGGTCTTAGCTTCACTAATAGTCTTAGTTTCAGTGCTAGAAACTGAACACTGAAAACGGGCTTCCTGTGTATAAATCCTTAAATTGACCTTTCCTTTTTTCGTCTGTTGCCAAGTTTCATAACACCCTCTGCCTTCCAGCAGAGGTGCAGACGGAGGCTGGCCCACAGTGCGGGTTGTGCAGGGAGCTGCCACGACTGAACGCTTGCTCGAGGGGCCCTTGTGCACAGGCTGAGCCTGCGGAGGGGACCCATCTCAGCTCTCCGTTCTGGGACTCACTGCTGATCCCAGAAAAATCGCTTCACCTCTCTCCATCCTGGCTGCCTCATCTGGGAAATGAGACAATGACTTACCTCATAGGAACTAATTAATGGCTACAAACTGCACGTTGAAAACCCGAGGAGTTAAGTGCTGGGTGTGGTTATGGCGCTGCTCAGAGAAGTGGCCCCTTAGCCCACGGAACGCAGCAGCATCGCCGTGCTTCGATGGTGAGAACAAAGCATCTGGGAGGCCCCTTGGTGGATCTTTTGATATTGTCTCTACAGAGCCCAGAGCTGTAGCGGGGACATGTCTAATCCAGCGAATGTGAAAACCCGGGAGGCAGGAGGGTAGTTGAGAGATTACAGGAGCAGTGGAGCACCAGCTGGTGACTCTGAGCAGTTACCGAGGCTCTTCTGCCATTTGTCAAAAGGGGATAATGCCAACACAGAGTGGTCTGTGAAGATTAAAGGAGACAATGCTATACAAGTTCAAGTTCAGGGCCAGAGGATGTTAGACCAGTGAGTGTTCGGTGTCTTGTCTCTCTTCCCCTCCTTCTCTTGGGTGTGGGTCATTATAATTTCTCTAATACAGGCTGAATGTATATGGAGTGTTTAAGGTGTAAATTGTCACTAAAGCCACCATCATGGAATCAGAGCTGATTAAACACGGCAGGGCTATAAAGCTCCCCGGCATGGATAATGGGGAACATTTTTGCCAACGTCGTATTCACAAGGAATGCACTACTCGGTACGTGGGATTCTGGCTCAAAGCTCTGTCAGTTCATTCTCCCTGAACTGTATGGCCCAAGCTCGGTGCCAGTACCTCTCCAAATAATCTTTAAAACAGGGCCGACTTTGGCGCACATACCGGCATGCGTATTATCAAAGTTAAAGAGTATCGGAGAGTTAGAGAGGACTTTTGCTTTTAAGATAGTGAAAATGGATTTTCTCTCTCTAAACTCTCTAAGAAACCACCCTAAACAGCTAGGATATTGTGAATTTTTTTTTAAAGCCCATCTTTGAAGAAATCAGGAGTCACCTGAAATCCCAAATGGCAAAATGTTCGGAAGAGCTGCTGTATGTAGCTGAATCCGACGGGGCTTCGACAAGACAGAGAGGGCACAGAGGGGGGCACACCTCGGCAATCGTGGGAGAGCACAGCTCTCCAACTAACTGGCAAATTCCAAGAAAGGTGTGTCCGTGAGGAACCACAGAGAACTGCCATCTCTCCCTGAAGCACGCACACTGGTAAGGCCCTAGGAGAAGAGAGACCCTAAAATGCAATGAGCACCATAACTGCCCATCTTCGCAGCTAGGGAGGAGGGCCGGCTAAATGAATACACATTCTCAATTTTTCTCTTGCTGATATGCACACACACTCACATATTCTTCTGAACCAAAAGGAGCTTCCTTGCTGAGTAGAGAGAATTCTCCTTAGCCTAAAATAATGCCCTAGCCACAACTATCCTGCAAATATATGGTCTAGGAAAAACGCACTTAATTCAAAGGTCAGTAGTAGGACCTTTTACAATAATAATGCAAAAGTAGTAGTACAGGATCTACAAAATACAGAAAAAATGTGAGGAAAAGGACCAAGACAGGCACATCACGGGTGAATATTTACTTACTGAACAAGTGCAAATTATGACAAATATATGTAATACAGTCAAAGAAAATATAGTAGAACAACCAGTCTGTGGACACCTGAGACCTGGCAGTAGAGGGAGACACGGCGCAGCAACGGAAATAATGAAGTATGATCTGACAGAGGCCAGAGGTGAAATGGAAGAGAAAAAGGAAAACATCCAAGCAGGGCGAGTCCTACCGAAGGCAGCACAAAGGAGATTAGCCACTGCTTCGGGGGGGAGGGGAAGGGGGCGGGAAGGGAAGAACAGAATGAGACGTGGAGGAGAGGATTGAGAAAGCGAGCAAAATAACTGGAATTAATGAAAGGCCAAGGAGAAAATAGCTTTATAAAACAAAGGACAGATAACATATACATGATACGGAAGAGAATCAAATAAAAAGTTCAAAGATATAATTCAAGTAAACTTCCAGAAATAAAAGAAGACTTGAATCTAGAGACCGAAAGTGCATGGATATCCTAGGAAAGACCAAATTATGTCTAACTGGGCCACAGACTTCTCCACATGAATAAACAATGAATGCCAGAAGACCTCGGAGCAAAGATGACCGGAAATTTTATAGCCAGAGAATTTAAATGAGAAATGTAGCAGACACACATTCCATATACGTATGTTAAGCCAAGGGTTCCAACTCCAGTGAACCCTCCTTTAAGATGGTAAAGTACACTGATTTTCAGCCTTTTATTTTTACTGCCACCACAATGCTAACCCCATTCCACTTTACATTAAGACTCAGTACAAGTTCACTATCTGTACCTGCACTTACCTGTACTGAAAGGAGTTTCACGAAATATTTCCTAGGATTATGAAGGATTCATTGTTATTTTTCTTCCATTCCATTCTTTCCTATTTCATTTCTTAAAACACCCTGGTCGTGACTGACTAAATGGATCTCACAGCCCCACTGATGGATCACAACCCAAAGCTCAGCCAACTCAGAGACGGAGAAATTCGTATTTAAAACAAGCAACATAATAGCGATTCAAGTATCTTTAAAGATTTGAAGGTGAATAGAGGAAAACTTAAACAACTAAAACTTGGTGGTAAAAAAAAAGACAGGGAGGATGTGTTGTCATTGTCAGAGGAGACAAAAAGTAGTAAAGAAATAAAGTATTCCTAAAAGAAATAAAAAAATATACGTAAAGCAATATGCAAAAAAAAAAAAAGCAAAATTACAGGCCACAAATTAAAAGCTTCAAAAACACCCCACTAAAAACTGAAAGTATAACGAAGACGACAAAACAAAGAACATACCTATAATCTCAACAAATGTAAACGCACTAAACTCATCTGTTTAAAAAAAGGCTATGATTCAATCTCAGAACTAAGCCTGACTACCTGCCACTCACAGAAGGTACCTCTACGGTTTGATATCTTTGAAGACATTCCTGGAAAATGAAAGAAAGTGACAGCAGGGGACTCGGTTTTAGTTTTAAACCAGCTTGGATTCAGGGCCAGGAGCATGAAATGAATCAAAGAAAGGCACTTTAAATTAGTAGAAAAGATTTTTAAAAAAATTGAAAATAGAATTCATAGTGAGCCCTGGCTGGTGTGGCCCAATGGATTGAGTACCAGCCTGCGAAGCAAAGGGTCACGGGTTCAAATTTCCAGTCTAGTGCACATGCCTGGGTTGTGGGCCAGGTCCCCAGTAGGGGGTGAGCGAGAGGCAACCACACATTAAGTAGATCTAATTAAAGTTATTAAACTCTCTTCCCTAAACAGACAGTAGTTCCTCTTTTTAAATGTCCGAAGAATAGTCACAAAAATTGTATTATATACGAGAACACAAAAAGTACTAATATTATACGCACTGTTTCTGAATGGAAACAGGACAGACAACACTTTTTTGCTCACAAGGTAATGGAAGTCAACACTGATGAGGAAAACAGAAAACAAACATAAAAGACCCTATTCACCAGAAAATTTTAAAGACCTTTTCAAATAACTCTCAGGTCAAAGAGGAAATCAAAACCAAGTTTCAGAATCTCTGTATAAAAACTTAACTATGACAAAAGCACTATACACCAGAACCTGTAAGATATAACTGGAACGATATTCAAAGAATGGTTTATAGCCTTGAAATATTTATATTAATAAACAAGAAAAAGATAAAAGCAAATGTATTCAAGAAGTAAATGACAATAAAATAAACCACAGAAAGAAGGAATGAATGAAGATAAACATAGAATTGATAAATTGTAAGACGGCATACAAAATCAAGTAAATTTGAGAGCTCCTTCTTTGGGGAAAGAACATAAAACTCTTAACAGTTAATTAGAAGGAAGAAATGGGGAGTAGGGAAGGGGAAAGCATAAATACCATACTTTGCCATGTATGGTGTGCACTTTTTTTTGCCCAAATTTTTGAGGGAAAAATGAGGATGCGCATTATACATGGGTAGTACCTGAAATACTTTGTATGTGTTCTTGTGTTTTGTAATTATTTGTTACATGAATTTTCTTGTACCATAATATGTTAAACAATAAATGCTAAAACTCCTTTATAATATGAAAAACAAGTATCTAAATATAAATAAATACATATAAAATTGGATTAAAAAATTATAACGGAACATTTTTTCCCTGAAAGTTTGCGCCAAAAATGTGGGTGCGCATTACGCCTGGCAACGTACAGTACTAAGTAGCCATGGAAAAGAATGAGATAACTATGCGCATGGGTAGAACCTGACATCTAATGTTAAATTTAAAAGAATCGAGAACAGCATATCATTTGTACGTCAAAGCCAGTGTCCACATGCACAGAGAAACACCAGTGGGCAGTCCCGGGTGCCAGGGATCCATTCTGGGCAGGCGCCATGATGACGACAGTGGCAAGGTGACATTTTTAAAGACGAATTAAAAAGTAAAGATTTTGGATTTTGTAACATTCGATGTACTATTGGTTAAAAAGCTAACTGTTATACGTAAATGTCAATCATTTAGAGTCTCTAAAGCTACTTAGAAGACTTTGGATTCATCTTTGGTGATTACAGAGGGGAAAGAGTTCAATGCACAGCCTTAAAAAAAACGATCCAACTTTTCTCATCGACAGGTAGCCTTCTTTTACATTCGGGAAAGGCTCCATCTTCTTCAAAGCACCGAGCATGCCTTCTCTTGTCTGGTCCTGGTAGAACAGGGTGCAGACGCGGGGCCGCTGAGGGCGGAGACGCCGGGGGACCTCTCAGCCCGTCTGGCTCCTAAGTGAGTGGCCCTTTCACTATTCCCGCTGGCCTAGGCACCTAGAATCTAGGACCTCGGCATTTTGCAACTTTAGGGTTGCATCTGGTAACGTCACGAAGAGATAAAACAGCACCTCTGCCACACGCTGGGAACAAAGGGACTTCAGAAACCTGGGTGCAGGTCTGCTTCGTCAGGTAGGAGAGTGAAAGACAGGCCTCACCCTTTGTTACGGGCTGAACCGTGTCCCCTCAAAATGTATAGGAGGACGTCCTGACCCTCCAATACCTCAAATGTCACTGTATTTGGACATAGGGTCCATTAGGTTAAAACGAGGTCACACCAGTGGGCCCTAATCTAACACGACAGGTGTCCTTGTAAGAGAAGGAGGTTAGGACACAGATGCATGGAGAGGAAAGCATGTGAAGACACGAAGAGAGCCAGCCATTAACAAGCCAGGGGGAGTGGCCTCTGGCTTCCAGAACGGTGAAGAAATAAACTTCTGTTGTTTAATTGACTTACCCCTGGCACTTCACTATGGTAGCCCTGGCAAACTAACAGGCCCTTCCACCTTATGTCTCCAAAAAGCACTTTCTCTACAGTGTCATGATCGTGAGTGATTCAGCGCCCACACCAACATTTTCACAGGAGCACCTACATGGTCCAGAAAACGTGACTTCGAAGTAACCTTTCCCAGGTGTCGAGTTTTCTTTTCAAATGAATGAATTCTAACCTGTCAGAGTGAAAAGCTTGCTGATTTAGTTAACAATCCTCTTGGTGTTGGTCTGGAATGATGCACTGCTAGCTGATGCTTATACATTTAGTTGACAGCCTGGCAGTGTGTCTCCCCAGGGGACCGAGCATGTGCAGAAAGAATGCCAAGACGGTGTTCAACCGGGTATGAAAATCGAGACATGCATTTCCTCACGTCTTTTTGTAGGGGTGCCTGAGCCAGTGTAGGACCGAAATCCAAGAGTCAGGACCTGCCACAGTGGGAACTTGAGGGACTGGCCCCACCTTGGACACCACGAGAGACAAGGAGCAGCCTTTTCAAACCGGACACGGCACGCAGAACCTGGGGCGGCAGCCAACAACTCCCTGCCTCTTTCCACCGACCGGCGCTGTGACCCAACCTCCTCACCCATGAAGTGGGATAAGAAAGTATCACCGTGAGGTTGGGGTGAAACCGTGCGTGTGAGAACCACGGGAAATAGATTGTCAAAGACAACACAAATGCAATTTACCATTAGTACTGTTCACTTAGGTCAAAGATTACTGGACCAGGAATCACGAGATCCCTAATGCCATGACCTACGTGCTTTTCTGTGTGTATGTTACAGTTGAATGAAAACATTTACCGAAAGAACACTTTCTACTGATAATTCTGTTTAATAAAAACTAGTGTAGCACTAGTTATATATATGGCACCACCTTCCTTCAAAGGGGCCTTAGCTTTCTCATCTGCAGAATAAGAGTGCTGAACTATTATTATCTGGGCCTACCTAAAATTCTATGATCTTTTGTCATTACTTAACACCTAGATAATATATAGCAAGTTTTTTAAATGGAGACTCTGTCGCTTAGGTGGGGACACACCTCTTTGATGTAAAATGCCTGATGTCAAAGAACAAAAGGGTTTGTGAGAGTCCTGGCTGTTTTTGTGACTAGATTATTCAGGGGATCCCGA
Source organism: Trachops cirrhosus (assembly GCA_028533065.1). Classification (NCBI taxonomy): domain Eukaryota; kingdom Metazoa; phylum Chordata; class Mammalia; order Chiroptera; family Phyllostomidae; genus Trachops; species Trachops cirrhosus. The sequence continues at coordinate 7,385,788 of CM052548.1, read as the reverse complement.
AGGATCCATCAGTTCTTAGAAGGGAAGCTTTGACTGGGAGCCGACGTCGTGAATGAAAGCTCTGCGTGGATGTCAGGAATTAAAAACAGTCATCCAAGGGTAGCTTCCCTGTATCCCCACACCATGTAAGTACTCAGGAAAAGCTCAGAACACAGACTTCGTCATCCCTAAACCTAGGGCTTACCTCCAGTTCTGCCAACGATTCGGGGAGCTACAAAACCCCGGGCGATTTCCTTCCCTTCTCGAAGTCTCAGCCTCTCAAACAGGCACAATAGCAGGACCTGCACCCCAGTTTGCGGCACTCCAGTGGCAGGGCCGCACCCCCCTCGCTCACTGTAGTAATCACTCAACGTGGACACTGCGTGTCTGCTCTTCTCCACTTCTGGTTCATACTGCCAGTGATTACAGCATGCCGACCATTTCCCCGGTAGATCTTTCTAGATCTAACAAACAACAGCCTGCCCTTTTGTCCCCCAAACCCTCCAATTTCCCAGATGCACCTCGACAGCATTTGCACCTCAAATGCGCCAAGCACCAATCTGAATGAAATGCAACAGGTCTGTAACATGGGAGTGCTCTGCGCTGTATGAGGCTCTGACCCAGAAGCGTGCACACCTGTGAAAAGCACAACCCGAAATCTGTCTCGGGCACACGTGAGCACGCACACACCCTATGCCCCAGCCCCACCACGTCTGCCGATTCTCAGCAGACCTGACTTCAACCTGGGACGTGTTGTTAAGACTGAGCCATGAAGCTGTGTCTCCGGAGGCTTATAATTGAAAAGGGCGCAGAGTGCTCGTTACCGTAGCCCATGGTGCCAGATTGTGAGCAGGCATCCCCGGAGACGGACTCTAATTACAGCTCCCCGCAGTGCGCTCACCTGTTTGGCCGTGTCGGTGAGGGCAGCAGCTTCTGCTCTGCCCAGTTGTTGCACCATCTTGTAAAATAGGCTCTCTTTATTCTGCAGCAAAACATAGGGCTCATCATATTCTTTCAGTCTTCCTGAATCCAAAACCTGTTCATCAGCAGAAAGAACCCATTAGCACACAATGTTTTGCAGTAACGTATTATAACGCAGACAATATTTCGGGAAGCAGCAGGAGAGGGAGAACAGAGAGGATCTATTTGGGTGGCAGACCGGGCGGGTGTTTAAACGGTTTGATTACCCTGTTTTGCTAAGCAGACAAAGGCCTAACCCGACCTTTTATTATTATAATGTATAGGAAAGGGAGAAACTGAGAGTTTTAGACTATGATTATGGGCGCTCAGCAGTCCTGTGGCACTTTTATATTCTGCCACTGGCCTTTTGGGTTGTTTTCATCAAGTTAGTGCGTTTAGCTCCCAGACTCTGAGCTTTGATTGAGGGCTGTTTCTTCACATGTTCAGAGTTGGGAAGTTTCTTGATTTAAGAGACTCAAACTCAATTTATCTGAAAAGCAGGACGATGTCATACAAACCAGGTGGCGGTGACAGCCAACTAGTTGCCGAGCGGGTTTGACAGAATCTGAGCAGTGTTTGGAAAAGAAGTAAACCCCTCTGGAGTCCCTTGCCACCAAGATGAAGGTGCGGCTCTGCACAGGAGAACTCTCTAGAAACCCAGTTTTCTCTTAGGATAAGACGAAAGAAGCAACTGAGAAACTGAGCTCCAAATCCCAGTGACCATGGCCCGTGTAGCGCGCGGGGGCAGCCCCGCCTGAACGGCGAGGATCCGACCACCTGTTTCCACAGTTATCTGTCCCTGCTTCTCGGTGCCCCTTTCGGCAGCTGCCGCCCTCCAGCCGCGCTCTCGCTCATTACGGTGCCCACTGGGAAGGGCCTCTTCAGTCTGCATCTCTGCTTATTAGGGCCGTGGTTAATGGCTTCGGAGAGGGGAAAAAAAGAGTTTGGAACAAGTGGCTCCAAGGAGGCACCTAGGAAAGCGCTTCTGGGGTGAATGAAGTGGCACTTAGCTCTTCATTTAGGCTGCACGTAGAGTGAATTTATCTTAACGGAATATGCTGAAAATCTAAGCAGGACACAGGCTGTTTTTCCACATTGAGGAATTAGAGTTAATTCTGGCCCGTGGTATTTTCCTTAAAAAATTATTTATTTGTTTATTTATTTTTAGAGAGAGGGGAAGGGGGGGAGAGAGGGAGAGAAACATCAATTGACTGTCTCTGGTACATGCCCTGCACCCTGACCTGGGACCAAGCCCGTGGCCCAGGCATGTGCCCTGACCAGGAGTCGAACCTGCGACCTTTGCTTTGTGGGACGACGCTCAACCAACTGAGCCGCACCAGTCAGGGATGTCCTGTGGTATTTCATGGGAAACATTTATTAAGTCTCTTATAAAGGGCCTTTTCCTGTTGCTCTTTTGTTTACTACTGGGAATCACTGCTAAGGGCAGCTCTCTCAAAAGAGTTCAGGAATAATTGAATCTGTCACATCCACATAATAATTAAGATGTCCTATAATTTGGCATGACAATTTAGATGCCCTGAATGTGTAATTTACTTAAGCATAGCATTATAGAGAACAACCACTCCTCCTGATGTGCAAGGAAAAAAACGCAGTTTTAAAATACGCATCTCTCTCATGCTACAGGCTCAGTAAATGAGTGAACTGAATTACTTCATACAATGAAAAACTTCACGTTCTGCAAAAGCAACAAGTGAACTTAAAAAAAATCACCACTTCATACACACGCCATTGGTGGGAAATGAGTTCTCTGGCTATAAAGACTTCACAGAATTTTTAACAGAGGTATGACTGATATTTCCTCCTTGTCTGACTTCCTATGTAATCAAATCTGAGTGAATAGCAAATCTTTCCATTTTCTCGCATATTGTGTGAAAACACAGGGATGCTTCTGGGACAGGCCTCCTCAGAGCCGAGCAGTGTGCAAAACGGCAGAACCAGAGAAAAACGAACGCACTCACAAAGCAGTGAGATTAACAGTATAAATGACAGGAAGATCATTGTGGCCAACATCTTTGGAGCCTTATATGCGTCAGCAATTTAATGGCCGTGTATTATATTCCACGAGGGGAGTTTTCAATTTTGCAGCGGGACACAGAATGGTGGAGATTTGTTATAAGCTTGGTGATTAAATTTTAACTTCTGTAAGAAATCCTTTAAAAAATGTAAAGCAAATACGCCTCTCTCATACTCTTTTGATATATGCATTAAAACAAAATACTGTATCTTAAAAGTGAACTGCTTTAGTGTAGCCCCAAACGGAGGAGTTCACAAGACCTGCAGGATGAGAAGCCCGGGCATATACACGCGACGTGACAAAGGGCGTGGCTAACTTCAGACCAGTAAAATCACCCGTTATGGAAACAGCAGTGAATGTGAAAAGGAAAATAAAAACAGATACGGGTTGAGCACGCGCTGTGCCACATGCTTGACAGTCATCACCATTAATTCTCAAAACAGAGCGGACAAACAACACAAAATTGCCTTCTTTCCTTCTTCCTTCCCTTCCCCCATCCCTCTCTCCCCACTCCCTTCCACCCATCCAGTGAGTGTTAAGTGAGTCCGTAATACCGGGGCACTGTTTTAGGATCGGGAGACTCAGAGATGGGCATGAAAAAAGCTCACAGCCAGAGATGAAGGCCCGGGTGCCGTTAAGTTGAATCACTGGCCAAGGCTGCAGAATCAGCAGATGGCAGAGCTGGGATTTGAACCCAGGTCTGAACCTGTTTTCTTTCCTTTCCAGGAGAGTACCCAGAGAAAGACACTGTTTATTATCAGAAGTAAAATATGTATTTATTTTTAGTATCAGAAGTACAATAAGGGAGATGAGAATTTTAACATTCAATTTTCTCAGAAACCTTTCCACGTGGATACTCTCTTATATTAACTTTGCATAATTTAAGAAAATACGCCTATAAACATGAGCATTTCCCCTATCCACTTTCCACTGCAATTCTATTATACTCAGGGCTCAGATGATTTACTGTGTGCCTGGTATATACTCACAGAAAAAGAAAACTGATTTTATTAAACTATCAGGATTCATCAAGAGCAAGTAACACATGGCCAAACACATTTAAGGAAAATTTAAGTAAACTTTCATTAACTCCTGAATTTATTCGGCGAACATTTGCTGCATACTTAGCGGCACGCGTGTCATTAAGCTAGCTTGCTGTGGAAGGGGCAGAGGTGGGTGAGTCACAGCCCCTGCCTTTAGGGAGCCTCGACTGAAGGAAGAGAGAAAAAAAATCCTAAAGTGTCTATAGTGCAAGGAAAAAAGCACAAGAAGAAGGTGAGCCGCCAAAGTTACGACTTCTGGCCAGAGGTTCTGAGGATGAGCTTCAGGAAGGAGAGCAGTGAACTGGGCCGTGAAGAACAGACTTGAAGATACAGAAAGCGGGGTGGGTGGGTGGTGGTCGTTCCAGACACAGGGAACAACGTGGGCCAAGGGGGCTGGAGGTGACCAGTAAACCCCTTGAGGGCAGGGTTTTGTGGTTTTCCTTGCTCATGGTGGCATCTCTGGGCCCTGGCATTGTTATGTGACGAGTAATTGGCACCCAATGCATGCTGGCTGAAAGTTACATACAAAGCAAACTAAATTCAGGGCATGACGGGGTGACTGCCCAGTGGTGTAGTTTGGCAAGAACACAGGGCAAGGGCAAGGATGGAAACAGTGTGGCTGTCTAAAGCAGCACAATACAGGGATTACTGGGCAAGGGATGCAGACTGGGAGGACCACATGCCTCAGGTTGATGGCCATGGGCAAGTGGGAAAGGAAAAGCAAGGGGGAGACAGATGAGGGTGGAGGATGGAGACGGAGACTCCCCTGTATCAAGTCGCTGGGAAAGAGAAAGGAGGGAAGTCAGCGCTGTGGAGGCTAACTCCAGAAGCTCGGGGAGCTGCCCTGGGTGCGGCTGAGCCAAGGCGAGGAACAGCGCTCTACCCACCTCGCCTTTGCTGGCTTGAGCAAAGATTTAGACCTTTCAGAACAAGGAAGCATAATGTAACTATTTCCTTTTTGTACAGAAAAAGAGGTATAACTTTGAGTTTTAATTTTTACCTCTTTTTACCTCCTTTCTGCCTGTAAGAAAAGGCTCCTGAAATCTTCTGCTGTGTCTCCAGTCTTCCTATAACCCAAGTGAGACCAGACTAAACCACACACTCACATCGGCGTGGTAGCAACCCCTCGGCCCTGGGATCTCTCCAGGAACACCAACTCCAGACTGCTTGCCGCTCTCCGGTAGGTTAAGGAAAAACACATTATGGTGGATGAGTCAGTGAGTTACATAAGCTAAATGAAGATGTGTTTATCGGGCCTGTGTATCTGCAAATATTCCAAGCAGCTGTCCTAGATATAGAAATGAAATGGACCCATTGCAAAACAGTTTAATCCATTTTAATTGGCAGGATGCCCTCAGTGATAGTGGGGCGGCGGCGGGGAGGGGCGGAGGGCAGTGCGGGGCGGAGGAAGCGCCTGATGATGGGAAAGAGGTACCCGGAACGGCTTTCCACATGGGGACCTGCAATCGAGGGAGATCCCAGCGGGCACCAGGCGGAGTGGGGAGGGGAGAACCTGGGTTTCAGAGGCCTGCTTCTGGCTGCCAGGGGGTGAAGAGGCACAGGGATGGGTACTTGCAAGCTGAGTCCCGCGGTTGGTAAAAGAGGTGCCTGTGATTTTCTCAGAGGAAGGATAGTGTGGCAAGTTTTACTCAACATTCTTTCTTAGGTCTGGACATAGAAGTCACTCTTCTCACCTGAGGAGGACGCAGACGAGGTCACAGTGACCCCCACAGAGGCTCCCCCAATGCTTCTGTTGCCCCTGCCGGCCCCCTCCCCCGTAAAGTACTTTTCCTCCAGATTGCGCTTTCTGTGTTCATGTTAGTTATTTTGCTCTCTTTGAAAATGTGAACAAAATCTCCTGGCCTATTTTTGAAGGGGCTTTTCTCTTCTTCCATGTTCTCACTGTGGCCATGTCAGGTTATTAAAGAAAAGTGCCAGAAAGATGAAAATTAGAATTTCAGTAAAACTCTAACTGGCTCTGAGTTGTTTTTGTGCTTTTCCAGGTGGGTATGTTAAACAGTTTCTGGTTGTGATTTCCACGGGGAAAACGACTACAAAAGAGATTTGTGTCTGGGGAGAGAGAGGTAAAGATTATAAAACCGTAAGATGGCCTGTAAGTAGAAGGGGAGGAATCTGAGTCTCTTAGCCCCTGTTTTGGTTCTCCGGAATTCATTCCCAAAGAATTCTCAAACTACCGACAGTGAAAACACTGATAGGGCAACACCACTGGTTGCACAGCTACAGATTTGCACGGGCTTCTTTTGCTCACGCTAGCGGGGAGAATCCCGGGGTGTCATATGGAGTGTATGGGGGTTGGAGGAAAGAGCTGTGCTCTTGGCTGGAAACAGGTCACAAGCAACCAGCTAATCCTAAAAACTACAGCAAAGAGGCCGTCTTTAATGCAGAGAGAGTGCTGAGTATTAGGAGAAAGAGGATTTCTAATGTGTGTCTTGCTCCACTGTTTTGTGGCAACTGAGCAAACGAGGGAGATTAAATTAGCTGTCATTACAACTACATCATGTTTAATAAAGTTAAAGTTGAGAGAACATCTTTGTAAAACAGAATTCTAAGTCTAATACATTAATGACACTTAATGAACCAAAACTGGGTAAATCCCTTTGGAGAGCCAACACATAAACAAAGCTATTAATTAGGTCACAGTTGTTTCCCAACAAGGCTTTTGTTTGATTTACTTACAGTAAACAAAACCATACCCATCCCTCTTTGTGCCGAAGTATTCACGAGGGCCACGAAATGTAATTATGATACCTTAAGCACTTGCAATTACACGACTTTATGATGACAGCACTGTTGGTTATGCCCTTCATTAGCATCTGTCACTTCCCCAGCCACTCCCGGGCTGGCCACCCGCCCTCTGAAGCATTAGGCTTTGTAGCCAATTGACTTGTCTTTATGTCCTTAAACCTTTCAAAATAACAGAAAAGGCAGATCACTTGTTTCCTGGAAAGGAGATAGGTATTACTAAAGAAAGCAGGAAAAACAAATTGCTTCAAAAATCAGAGGTTCCAGAAAGAACATTATTCATGGTGTTTCGCCCTACTGAGAGCCAATCAGTACTCATAGTTCTAGAATGAAGCAGAGCATTTACACCTGGGGTGGAAAGGGCAAAGGGAACAATCCCTCAACTCTGAAGCTAAGGAAAGGATGTCTTGAGTCCCCTGAGGTCTAATCTGGCCACCCCCTATAAAGGAGTCAGCCACAGGAGCCAGCTCTGAGCACAGTGCAAATCAGTGGCCACAGTGACATCTCCTGGTGGGACCCCTCCCCCCATACACACAACCTGTGACATCACTGAGGCCTCGTGGCCAGAGAGAGCCCTAAACTATGAAGATCTTCCATGACTGAGTCAGGAGCGGGAAGGGGAGCTGCACGGTGAAATTCGAGGGCCACCCCGGAAACCGAGATCAGTCGTCACGAAGGTCACATGCTCTGAAGGGAGAGCCCTTGCATGTCCTGTCTCCCAATCAGCTTCTCCCTCATTCTGACCCGTTGGCCCTGCACCTAGACACCACCTCCGATTCCTCTCGCTTGCCTCGTATCCCACATGCAGTCCATCACACAGTCTGCCTGGCTCCACCTCGTCACCCACCCCAAGGCCAACCACTTCCCCATCCACACTGCTAGCACCTCCATCTAAGCCACCGACAGGCAGCGCGGAGAAAGGGCACAGCTGTCAAAGGGAGAGTGAGCGGTGCCTTTGGAGAACCAAAAGATGAACAGCATGGTTTTAACCACAGAGAGGAAGGTGGGACAAGGCTGGAGAGGTAGGGAGGGGCCAGGCTATAAATTACTTTGTAAAACCACATTAAGGATTTGAACAGACACTGATCAAGACAGAAAAATGGAAGGTTCTTGAAATTTACTAGGAGACGCTCGTAAGCACAGTATTACCCAAATGGACATATTTTGATAACAACAACAAAGCTGACAGGTTAAGAGTCTGTGGGCCAAGTTCTGATGGATAAGTTTTAGGACTGACCAGCAGAGAAGTATGCCAAATTCTGTCCTCCCTTCCTGTTTCCCTAACGACCACGCATTCCTCGGGTGGTATTTCTAAGTACCAAATAATAAAAGGAAGCTGCTGCCGTCAACATTGTAATATTAAAAGCAAAAATAAATAAATGTATATGGTGCATTTAGGAGCAGAGATTTAATCTGAAGAGACCCCCCCCCCAGCTGAGCTGGAGATGAAGCCATCTTTCTGCCACCGTGTCTAAAGCCTGACAGTGACTGAAACGTCACAACATCATCCATTTACTATGGGAGAAGGATGTTCCAGAGGACAGTCTGAGAAATACAGTGCTGGAGAGGAGAACACCAAAGTGACAGGTGCAAGAGCAAAAATGAAAGGTTCTTTTCAAGCTGCCATTCAGGATCACACACTGAAGGATGCTGGAGGTTAAACAATGTTTCTGGAATGTAATAGGTCTCCGGGCTATAATGCTGGAACATCACATGGCTGCTCACACAAGGCTATTAGGGTAGCCCTTCTCCTGCGGTGACGCTCCAGTCCAGATGACCAGCCGCACTGCTTGGAGCTGAGAACATCCTTTTGGCCCTGACTGGTGTCACTCAGTGGGTTGGGCGTCAACCCACAAAGCGAAAGGTCACTGGTCTGATCCCAGTCAGGGCACGTGCCTGGGTTGCATGTTTGGGCCCCCAGGTGGGGTGCATACGAGAGGCAACTGATTGATGTTTCTCTTCCTCTCTTTCTCCCTCCCTTTTCCTCTCTCTAAAAATAAATAAATATCTTTTTTAAAAAGACAACATCCTTTTGGTTGGCGGCCCCCCACTCCTAGGGTGCACACCGCCAGACCTCCCTCCTCCACACGTCTAACTCTGGGGAGTGACAGGCGAAAGGGACGGCTTCGACAGTGACAGTCTGGTATCTTCTCAGTGTCCCTATTGATGATCCCAGTCGACAGTGCATATGAAGTAGGGTGGGAGGCAGTATTCCAGAAACCCCCCAGGAAGTCAAAAAAGACAGCTCCGTTACCACTGGACATAAGGAAGTTTAGATACCGACGCTCATTTATTACTGATCATTGAACCGGTCTGTACGCAGCATTAGGACCCCTGGCTAACCTCAGCTGCTGCCTCTCCGGCACTGCGCAGGCCTTCCCTATCAATTCACTTCTTCCCCGCTAACCAGAACACCGCTGGGCACGGGTATCTAGTGACAACACACAGATGAAAATCTGTGCGTTGCCACAGGCTGAGGTTAGCCTGAAAATAGCTTATGTTCTTTGGGCTTGTTTGCAGCCAAAGGTTTTTCCTTTGAGGGATGATTTCCTTTTCATTTTATAAAGCCATATTCTGACATCTACTGAACGTGAGCAAGTAACAGGGAAAAAAGAAAGAGAAAGGAGGAAAAAGAAGGGAGAGAGGGAGAGAAAAAAGGAAGGGAGGGATGAAGGAAACACAAATAAGGAAAGGTAAGTGTGAATTACTGAGGAAGGAAGAGCCAATCCCACTGGGAAGAAGACAGTCAACACACCCGGAGACCGAAGCGCGGAGCCTGCCACAGTGCAGTGCTGGGATCCACCAGGGGAAGGACTGGCTGGCCGTGTGCCTATACTCTCAGCCCTGGATCTGCCCTCATCTGTGATACTGGGGTTTGCAAACCACAGTTCCGTCGGCCCTTTGCTAGGTTCTGCCAGTAGGGGCATGAGAAGGGGACCAAAGGTGGGACAGAGAACACACGGTCCACCTATTCTCTGCCACTCAGGCCAGCAGCCCCACCGCTGCAGGACCTGGCCCCAGCCTCCCCCTTCCATCGGCTCACTGAGAACCAGCCTCCAGCGCTCGTTGCCACACAAATGTGACCAGCAGCCGTGACCCCGGCCCTGTAGGGGGCTCTGCTCCCAGCTCCTCGGTCTGGAGATCCATCCTCGGGCACAGCAGCTGTTTTCTAGAATTATCACCCTGGTATGTGCGTTCCCTCTTCCAGCCCTCCAATACTACAGCTCGAATTTCCTATATCAAATCCTTTCTGTTGAAATACACTGCTTTTCTGACTAGGCCCTTTCTTCCCAAAGACCCCCTTTTGAGGACACAGCTTGTGAACACCCCAACAACTAAGACTCTGCAGCTGTTAGGCAACGACTCCTGGCAGCCCAAATGGAACGCTAAATTATTGATTGAAGGAATCCAAAATGCTGAAACAATGGTGACACAGCCTAAATGACTATGTTTTGTCACTGTGTAATATATGAAACTACATCTTGGATTGGGAATATTTTCACGGTCGGCCATCTTAAACCAAAATGACAATACGAATAAGCTTTCAGTATGAAAATGTGGAATCAGTGGACATATTATTTAATAGCACAAGCTGAATGTGAACTCACATACGTGAGTTCTTGTCAAGGATGGGAGGAAAAATTAACAGAAAATTAACTTACTGTAGATTTTTATCCAGCTTAACAGGGAAGGATAAGCTGAGAAAATGAACATAAACAGAAACAACCGGAATTCCACAGGTGAAGGTCTTACCATAATCTTGTCACTATCGATAATGGTGTTCAACCTGTGTGCAATGGTTAGCACGGTGCACTGGGCAAATTTCTCACGGATTTTTTTTTGTATTAACTCATCAGTTCTAGAATCAAAGAAGATGAATTTAGTTCAGTAAAGACAGACTTAAAGAGATCATATGATATTTTTATAATGGCTTTAAAAATCAGTACCTCAAGCAAGAGCTCGTTCTTTAAAATCTAAGTAGGAAGTCTATTTGGAAATTTACTATTTTTCATTAAAAAATGAAAGATACTCTTCCCTTCAAATTGCTTAAATCTAGGAGGAGCTGAATTTAGGAATCTAGCATTCTTAGGGTGCTTAATAATGTCATCAACACCGTATGACACGTTTTGGTTTCTTCCTCTGCTTGCCAGAATTAATGTTATCAAGGAGTATCCTCGGGGCAAAGAGATTGCTTAGAAAAACGTCTCGCCAGCATGAAATGTGTCTCATTTTACCACATTCGAAATGTGGACTCCAGGTTACAGGGCACTCAGCTCCGCACCTTAGATCCACATTTGCAGTCGCTTCGTCAATGACCAATATCCGATTCTTCCTGAGAATAGCTCTGGCGAGGCACACCAGCTGTCTCTGTCCGACGCTGAAGTTCGATCCGGATTCTGCTAACTCCGTGTCCATTTTACCGGGGAGCTCTTCGATGGTTTCTTTAAGCTGTACCTGCAGATATGAGATGAAGAACGTTTTTTCCTAAGCAAACTACTATTGAAGTAGACATCAGAGCTTTGAAATCCTTGGAACTTCCGCTGCACCTTGCGACTATGCCCACGTGACACGGACAGTTACTTCCAATTAGTGTTCACGGAGAAAGGTGGTTGAGTCGACTCGGGACAGAAATATTCTGACTCGAGAGCACAAACTTAATGGGAGTCAGGATTTTTCTCGGCTGCCATGATTAGGCACCGCCTGTTCAGGTCCTGTCAGTTTCATTAAGACGTACACAGCATCCTAAATAAAATTCTTCCTAAGGTAAAGGACAGACAATGTTTAAATGTTCAAGTTTTCACCAGCATTGAACTTCAGGAATTTATAGAGACAGAAACACAGACCAGCGATTGCCTGAGGAGGGCTAACTGTACAGGGACACGGGGAACTTTGGCGGGGGAGAAAAACGCTCTCAAACGGGACGGCTGTGACGGTTACAGAACTACACATTTACCAGGGTCCCGAGTCACGCGCACCAGGCGGGAACGTTCGGGTGCAGGAACCATTCCTCAGTCAATAAACACAGAGCGACCTCCTCCGTGCCCCACCCGACAGGACACCCACCAGGAGCCCTACCAGGGATTCACTAAGGAAGACTCTCAAGAAATGAAGGCGTTTCTCCCAATGCAGTCTGAGCAGAGGAGTTAAAAGGATCTTGTGACTGAATCAGGTTTCCCAAAACACATTTTGCATAGGAGTTGGTACACTGAAGGAAAAATAATTATTTTTAATCATGGCAGGAACTGTGGCTCTCTAAAGATACAGTCTTACCAGTGCCTTGCTCTTTGGGAAGATTTCAAAGTTTAAAGAATACAAATTCACACTTTGGCAAACTGCATTTCACATACTAGTAAAAATGGAGTCTGTTTTGGTGAATTTTCCCAAACTGAATAATTTCCCTTTATAAACAGTTTCTGAGAAAACTTCAAAGTATTTTATTGGCACGACCTCATTTATCTTTTAGTCAGTGATGACAAACTATTATCGCCTCCACTTAGAATGGCAGCCACTAGGTGACTCATACAAGTTGAACCCGTAACTACGACTTCTAGTTTAGCGCCCCATGGTGGACGAGATAATGTATCTAGTTGCTTCGGGTTCTAGGAAAATAGTTAAAATGAAAACATGAGCCGCTACAGTTCTGGTTTTCATCATCATCGATACGCACGTTACATGTGTATCCGTGTCGCCGATGTTCTCCTAGGTGGTGAACAAAGTCAGTTAAACCAAAAAGCTCCCCCTGATTACCTGCAAATGCTGGCGACTGCACGTATACTGACACTAACGAGTTAATTACATCTTATGAATTACCTCTTTTAAGGCATTCCACAGCTCCTCATCCGTGTGCTCATTAAAGGGATCCAGATTTTTCCTCATTGTTCCGGTGAATAAAACAGGCTCCTAAACACCGCAAAAACAGGGAACTTTATTACTGCCAATGCTCACTTTCAGAACGGAGTGAAAAGTCAGAAGACCAAATGCACTATAATCATGAGTTACAGGGTTGCAAATGCTTGTTTACAGAACAATCTCGCTATTACTAATAATTTTCCATTGTACAGAGCATAGTCCAAAACATCATCTGGACCACTGAGCACTAACAAAAGAGACTGCTGAAGTGTATCCTCTTAAGAAGAAAATGAAAAAAGGAAGGTCTGATTTTCAAAAATGCCTTTCTGGAAATCATTTGCTCAAACAGAAGAAAGAACAAAGATATAATTATTTGAGGAAGTTTACAGCAAGAGAACTATATAAATTAATTGTCGATCCTGGTGTGATACTGGAAAAATACCAAGAGCATGAATAGTTGAAATTTGTGCCTCAAAGCAAAATTGTTACAAATTTGCGCTTTTGCCCTGAGGAATAAACTGGGGTATTTTCTCCATTGGTTCAGTCATGTTCCAGGACTGGGAATCTCTTCACATGTTTGAATAGGACAACCTGTTTTTCATCCAAAGAGCATGTCAGTTAATGGGGCCACTGGCACCTCCACTCTCGAGGGGACTGCCTCTGAGCTGCAGCAGCTAACCCCCACGTTACCTTGTCTGCGCGCATCAGGGTTACAAGACTCTCAAGACCTCGTCATTGACTGCAAGGGCCGGAAAACCTGAAACCCAGTGTGCCACCCGTCCCACGGAAATTGTTTTCGTTTCCACGGCTCTCCCTATCCGTCTGCTTCGGGAGAAACCACAGTTCAGTTGCTCCTGGAACACAGGCCTCCTGCTGGATTTCCAGAGAGAACCTTGTCCCGGAGCTTAGGAAGGCCGTTTACGTTTCCTTCCAGGAGGCTGCAGTGACACAAGCGACGAGAGCACGGGCAGCAGAACAGAGCCCGACTGGCTGCCTTCACCGAAGGTGGTGGAACGGTGAGATGCTCAGCTACGCAAACAAGCGGAGACTGGTCTTCTCCACCAGTGCTGGACTCAAGGGAATGGCTGGCCCCAGATGCTGGCCTGCCCTTGGGGCTGGACCGGTCCTCTCCACGTCTTGAAAGCCTGAAGGATTGAGAAGGTAGACTTTTCTCTAGCTGTGAGGAAGAACTGCCACTCAGTGGACCCCCATACCCTCGCCTTTCCCTGCTGTCTCTGCTTCAAGACGGGGAAGGGAAAAACGGAGGCAGAAGATGGATGGAGCGCCAGCAAAAAGCATGCATCCCTAAGCAAAACCCCAAAGTAAAGAAGATGTTACGGAGGGCATTTGATTCGCACAAAGTTGATAAAGTGGTCAGGATGCCCCCAAAGCCCTGAAAATGGCTGCTCATGAGTCACTGCAAAACGACTGAACTGAACTAAAAAAACCCAGACACCCAAATTTAAGGCCTCCCTTAAACTACTGACATTTAGGGTCAAAGATGAAACCATCTAAGCAATGGTAAGAGTTCCCTGTTGGAAATAACCATCCTGTACTTCAGATTTAAAGGAAAGAAGAAACTTCCCCTACTCCACGTGACTGTCAACGCTGAGATTCCAGCAACCTAGGCTATTCTCCTTCCTCTAGTTGTTCTCACAAGGTTTGCCGAAACGGTGCGGCCGGCCGGGGTGGGTGGCTGGTGCCCGTCACTCCTCGCTCTTCTCTGCCTCCCCTCCTGCTCTCCCACAGCGCTCTGAACTATCAGCGGCACTCTGCTCTGGGGCCCAGACTGAGAGATTCTTTGAGGACTGCTGCTTGCAGAGATAAAGGGGCCGAGAGAGGGCAGGTTAAGGAACCAGCTTGGAGCCTCCTGGGCGAAGGGACAGATGGTCCCTTTGCTTACATTAAAGACAGGACAGGACGGGTTCTTTGCCCCTCTCTGATTATATGCCCTGGAAACGTTTTCCTCTCGCACAGCAAGTTCATACTTGGTGAGAGGTCTAGGGTTTCATCAAGTGTCCACCTGGCTTTGAAAGTACACTCTAGAGAGGAATTGCCCAAGTGAACTATGAAAAAAATTGCTTTTGTATATGTTTTAATTTTCTACATGATTTATTGTAAGGTGATCAGTGTTAAATAAGATAGCAATTTTCATCATTTGCTCCAATTCATGTCTTCTTGACCCATTTTTTTTTTGTTTTTTTTCTTTCCAAAATGTCACATGCCACACCTGAGGCAGCAAAGAATTTCTAGAAGACGGACTTTCCTTCCTTGGAAAAGCCAAGACGGGACTCACAGCACTAGCACGTCTGGGAACGGTGGTTTTGGCGGCTCAAGAGAACAGGCTCAGGGACACACATCTGAGGTCCAATCACCTATTTCGTAATCAGAGCCACTCTCTCGTCACACCCTCACCTTCTTCTCCTTAGTGAACGGACTCCTTGAAGTGGATGAATCTCCAGAGGCGGGGGGATTAAAGTGGGGTCCTGTGCAGGACGGGGCGCTGCTCACGCAGGCCCTGACCAAGGTCAGCAGATGCTTACGCTGACCTTGAACAGAGACCTCAGGTGCTCCAAGGGCCTTACGGGGGTCCTGCCACGCATCACCAAATAAGGTGATGCACAGATAAGGGTCAAATTAATTATCATTTCTGATAGATAGATATTATTATTTAAAGTTCCCACCTCCAAGCAATGAAGTTAATAAACTAACCTTATAAATAAGTGTTGTAAAAATGTTTGCAGGCAGAACATTGTAGTATAGACATTTATGGTAGGACCCACAACCTTCAATGAAAACATACACTAAATTTACTAGCCAAAGTACTGTATTTTTTTTCTGAAGGTACACAATTAAACCTCATGTAATAGGAGTTAGCTGGCACAGTACAGTCAGAGAAACAAGTGCTCGTGTTCAATGCAATATTTTAAATGGAACATTCCTATCAAGCCTGTTTTTCATCTTGGTTTAAAGTGCAGCTCTTTTAATTTTTATCCTTCGTACCATATTCCGTAGTAATTTTTTCCTTTGTTACCAACACAAGTTCATATTAGGTAGGTGTGTGACCCCAAAATGGCCACTCTGAATCAAAGCATTGAGTGCAGTAAACTGATAATCCCTCAACCCAACTGCACGACTGAAAACGACAGTCTTACTCGACCTTTTGTACGTTCGACTGGGAGACAAGCCTTTCATTATCCCAGAAAGAAACCCTACCCACTAACCTTCAGATACTTAAAACGACCCGGGACGGGACGGAGACAAAAACACGGACAAGTGGTTACAAACGAGGCAGATAACGCTGAGCACTTTACCCTCTCCATCTCTGCCCCAAACCAGGGAACTGGCCTCCATTGAAATATGGCCTCCAGAGTGGCCCCTGCCGCTGTTTCTTCCAGTCCTCGGGGTCCCTTTCCACGTCGAGTCTAAGGACCTTCGTTAAGGGCAGCTCATCTCCCAGTTTCAAGAACAGAATCTTGGGTTCCTTTTTTTTTTTTTTTTTTTAATCCTGTAGCCTCTGAATGAACCGATCATCACCCATATTCAGAAGAAAAGAACATTGTTCACCAACAAAGGAAAAAGAATTTAAGTCGTGTAAAGTCCTCTCTCGGTACAGAAAGGTCAGGGGCTGCAGAGCAGCTCCGTGGGTTTTAATGAAGACCTCAGTGTCGGAAACAAAGGCCCCACTGCATTAGGCTGGGGTCCAGTTGTATTTCTTTACCAGTAACAGCACACCCACCTCTTCTCTCTTTGAGTTTTGTTCCTGACAAGAAAAGAAAAAAAAAGAAGGGAAAGAACACCAGGTAATAAAGAAGAGGTCTTAAAGGGACAGCGCTGGCTAACCTTTTTCCGTCGGCTGAAGACAGGCCAGGAAGGGAAAGACCACAAGAACAGGGTGGGCTGTTTGAAACACCTAGCTTTTGCTTTGATTTCAAGAGTTTAATGAATATTTTTTTAAAAAAATGAATCTGTTTAATCACATAAAGATGACAGCAGCTGATCTGTGCCACCCCTTGGGGTGCAATAAAAAATACTGCATTTCCAAGGAATCCCTCTTCAATTGAAAATGTTTTCTTTATGCCCATAGGATAGGGGCTCAAGGTACAGAGAAGCCATCCAAAGAAGTTTTGAAATACGTTGTTCCAGATCCTTTCAGATAAGCAAGCTACTCCCTGAATATAATCTCTCCTTGGTGTTCTCTTTAGGAAACATTACTTAACTATTTCGGGTGGTGAGCACAACAGCCATTTACATTTCAGCTACCTGTGCTGTTTTAAAAAATCATTTAGGGTCAGTGCTTGTTTTTGAAAGTTCCCCCCAGGACTAGCCCCACTGTGTGCGCGGCACCGCTCCCTCGCCTCTGTTCCCACGGCGGTCTCTGCTACTACCGCACCTCTGCCCGTTCTGACTTGTTCACGGTAGAGTCAAGAGGGACAGGGATGAGCCTGGAGGAGAGGCACCGCCACAGAAACTTGCTGCTGGGCCCAGGGTCACAGACCGCAGCCAGCACGCGGCCAGGGAAGACCCTGCGGGCGCAGCTCCTCAAATCTGTGAAAGAGGAAACACACTGCATTCCGCCTTCGCACGGCCTGCTCGGAACTCCTCAGATTCCCTAAATCAGGGTCTTGAGACACAAGCAACACTGCTTCCTATTCATTTGGAGGGGAGAGGAATGTAAGTTTGCTGCAGACAGTTAGACATTGTCAAGAGAGACAGTTCTTAGCTCAGGTGAAGCAAGATTTTGAGTGTCTTCTCCTGGCACTTACTAGCCCACGGCACATGAGTGGGTAAGCCCATTTCTAAATTGATTTTCTTTTAGCAGTGAGTGCAAGTTGAGTTTTAAGGGCAAAGTAAATAATTCAGTTTTTCAAAACCACTCTACTGTCCAAATGAGGGACATAGCGCCAGGAGAGATAGCTTTCAATATTGTTCTATATTTATTCATTTTTGTTTTGGTTTAGGGGAATTCTTTGTGAGTAGGGTGGTAGGAAAAATGGGTAAAATATCTGATGAGAACATCATTCAATTCAACAAGCATCAGTCAAAACATAGAGAGAGAGATTTGGAGTTGGACAGTCCTGAGTTCAGACTCTGCTGCTTATCAGCTGAGTCGGGGTAAGTGATTCATCTCCCCAAGCCTCAGTTCCGCACTGAAAACGGGGTTAACCTTGCAGGAACGCTGTGAAAATCCAGAACGTACATGAAGCTGGAGCCCAAGCAAATGGGGGGACGGCGAGGGGCAGCCTTTATCAAACTGCATGTGAAGCCAACGGATCATGAAATCAATTTTGTGCCTCGTGATCATCATTCTGTCTTTTATATAAACGAGCTTAGAACGAATACAACAGAAAAGAGAGTGCAGAGCACAGAGCAGTATCACCTTGGGACACTTTAGTTCCGTGTGTGTGTGTGTGTGTGTGTGTGTGGACACGCACATGCACAAAAATGGTACCACGAAGTTCCACCGCGGACCGCAGTCAGCAGGGCCTCTCAGTCCCCGGCGGAGCAGCAGGTGCAGGAGCCGGGAATCTCGGGGCATGAAATTTGAATCCTGGCTCCGCCGCTGACCTGGCAAGGGGGCTAAGGCCCCTGTGCCTCCGTTTTCCAATCTTGGAGCTAAGGAAAGAGGCTAAAACGTGTTCAAGATTCCATAGGCGTTAGGAATGATTATCCCTACTTGTGTGACTGGCCGGGAACTGCAAGGAGACTCACAGCGAAGAAACCAAGAGACATGGCCTGTCGCCAGGGAGAGGCGGGGACAGCTGGGGATGTTAGGAGAGCGGAGGGGAAATGGCAGGGGTCCTATGGGGGACTGCGGAGGACGGGCTGGGTGCGGAGCGGTGGTCAGGACGGGCTGGGAGGGCAGCCAGAACACAAGGCAAAAACAAGTGACAGACCCATTGTGCCTTCTGTTCCTTGTGGGGCAAATGTTGGAGAGACTTCTCCTCACCCTAGAATGCCTTTTCTTCCCTCTCTCCCTCATTTATTTATTATTTATTTAGGCTTCACTCTTTAAATTTATATAATTTTTTTTCTTTCTTGGCTTCATTCTTTAAATGTATATAAACAATTTGGTTTATGTTATAAATAATCAATGAAAAAATCACCAAGGACCACAAAAACATAAGTAGAAATTACAGAGCACAGTCCATCTGGAATGTTTTACTGTTTTTACTAACGTAGCAACGAAAGGCCAGCGGCCCCCCCACCCCGCCGGTCCTTAATAACCACGGTCACTCTTTACCGAGTATCCCTAAGAGTCAGGCGCAAGGCCCCTGTCATTTTCTCATCCAGCTCACTCTTCACGACAACTCTGCCGGCGGTAATTACCGGGGCTGGTGAACCTCGGAGGCCGTGCGACTTCATCGAGGCCACGCGCTCCTAAGGAGGCGGAGACGGACGGTGTTGACGCTCGGTCTCCGCTCTAGAAGTTTCTACCCCTGGCTGTCTCCTGGGTGATACTCTGGGACCCTGTACACACTGCAGTCTCTCCTGACTCTCTCACTTTAATCAACAAACACCGTGCCTTGGAGGCAAAGGCATATAAAGTGGGGAAAAAAAAGGTTCTGTGTTTACAATGGTTGGCGATGGTTATCTACATGGATACAAAGCTCCGCTCTGTTTTGTAAGCACCGGCTCCGGAGAACGTATAGAGAGCACGCTCAAAAGTAGGGTGGGAACTGATGGAACAGAACCAAACCCTGGTGATGTCAAGGTATTTCTAGTCGTTGCTCAGATGTGCTTCCAAAACATCGCTGGAAGAGCCAAGAGTCATCGAACGCTATTTCTTTACTTATACAGGTCTTTTATGTATACGAGCCGAACACCATTTCTTATGGAGAAGCATTAAAAGGAACACAGGACACATTTCTAGAT
Source organism: Trachops cirrhosus (assembly GCA_028533065.1). NCBI lineage: Eukaryota > Metazoa > Chordata > Mammalia > Chiroptera > Phyllostomidae > Trachops > Trachops cirrhosus. The sequence goes on along the minus strand of CM052548.1, from coordinate 7,366,282 downwards.
TCTTGCATCCAAGGATATGAAAGCACTTTCTGGACACGCCCTTTGTTTCTGCTAAGTAAATGTCTTGGGCCCATTTCAGAGATGGCTACAACCAAACTATAAAACGTGGGAATTCGAACTCACATCTTACTCTGTTGATTACAGAGTAAGCCACAAATCTGAGAGCCAGGGGGACTCTTTCAATACAAGGAGTTTATGTGTGAGGATTTCTTTTCGTTTTTCCTGAAAGGGACATCTTTAAAACAATTTTTAAAAACTGCTGAAATGCACATAAAATGCACTACCTTCACCACTCGAAGTGGACTGACAGTTCGAAGGGTTAAATGCACTCACGCTGCTGTACAGCCGTCACCACCCCCAGGCACAGAGCCCCTCCCATTAGCACGACCAAAACTGTATCCTTGAACAGCCCCCTTCTCCTCTAAGCCCCTGGCCACCACAGTCCTCCTCCTTGTCTCTGTGAATTGGACGGCTCTACGTCTCTCAGACAAGTGGAGTCATACAGTGCTGTTCCTTGGTGACTGGCTCATTTCACTTATCAGAATGTCCTTGAGGCTCATCCGTGTTGTAGCATGTGTCCAAATTTCCCTCCTCCTCCCCACGGCACGGATGGCCCGCATCTTGTCTACCCATTCATCCATCCGTGAGCATGTGGGGAGCTGCTGCTTTTTGGCTATCGTGAGTAAGGTATGGATGCACAGCTATCTCTTTGAGACCCGGCTTTCAATCCTTTGGGGTTTATACGCAGAAGCAGAATTGCCGGATCATACGATAAGTCTATTTTTAATTGTTTGAGGAGCCTCCATCCGGCTTTCCACAGTGGCTGTACCACTTTATATTCCCAGCAGCCATGCACAAGGGTTCCAATTTGTCTACATAATTTCCAACACTTGTTATTTTCTGGGTTTTTTTTTTTAATACTAGTCAATCTCATGGGCATGTGAGCTGGCATCTGACTGTGCTTCTGAAAGGGATACGTCGACTTCAAAGTCATTGAGAGTAATTCCAGTTATTTTGGAGGCTAGTGGTGGGGAGCAGGCGCGGTGCTGTCATGGGACACAAGTCTCCATTCTCCTTTCCTTTGGACACCATGTCCTACCTGCTTCCACATAAACAGGCATTTAAGAGCTCGTTGTGGCCACACTTGCCTCGCCTTCTCTCTGGGTTTCTTGTCTCAAGAGGGTGTGTGTTTTTTCTCGGCTTCCTTTGATGGCCAGATGATTACAGAGCGTACAACAAAACAAAAAACCCTACGTTAAAAAAAACGAGCAAGTCTGGGGCTGAATGTGTGCAAGTGTCAAAGCAGAGGGCAGGCTGGAAGAGGTGAGGACTCGCGCCAGTGGGCAGGGGGCCTCTGTTGCCCTTGGCTCTATACCTGGAAGATGGTAATTGCTCCACAAATAGTTTCTGAATTTTTTTAATCCTCACTTGAGGATATTTTTATTGATTTTGAGAAAGAGGGAGAGAGAGAAAAACATTGATTGGTTGCCTTCCATATGTGCGTGCCTTGACTAGGGATCAAACCCACAACCCAGGTAAGTGCCCTGACCGGGAATCGAACCTGCGACTTTTTTTGGTGCACAGGACAACACTCCAACCAACTGAACCATCTGGCTGGGGTCATACTGTCTGAATTTATGTTGAGTGCATGAACCACAGGAGTGACAGGAGCGCTTCTTGTGCCTACAACCCAATCTCCAGAATACTTCCTGAAAGTCATACCTTTATAAGCAGCAGAATAAAAGAAAATAAAATCAGCCCTGGAAGAGATGGTCGCTTCAGCCCTCCATCATCACAGCACGTGAAGCAGCCCACACACACTTGCCTATTTTGTCCTGATAATAGCTCTTGGCGCTGGTGTTACTAGCTGCCTCGTACTGGAGAGAAAAGTAAGGTGCAGAGAGATGGAGTTCCTTGTCTCATGGCCTTCGTCACTATCCTGTACTGCCTCCCTGGTCTGTATCCCTTACTCATGGCTAGAGTTCCAAAAGTCTCCCCAAAGCACCTATGCACTCCAAAATTCTCAAAGCCACACAGCTTCCCCAAAAAGCCTTCGTGGAGATAACCATCCATGAAAAGGCAGTTTCATTTCCAACAGCAAAATTCCATCGTTAAGTCACTTAAAAACCACGTTTTCCTACAGAAATCTCTCCAGTGCCACACAAACCATTTACCATTGTGTTCTCAGAATTCTGTGGTTATCAGTGGGTAAACCTGGGTACTTGGGGAGGTTTGAGTCCAGAAATCTATGTAGGTAAGTTATTAAATCTGCTTCTCTCTCTCTCCCCACCCCCTCACACACACACACACACACCACCACCAACAAACGAACAAACACACAAACGAAACCTGGCATCTGACGAAATTCTCCGTTGAGAATACCTGTGGTTCAGAATCCGCTCTGCTGGGAGGAATGGCTCATCCCTTTAATTCGGTTTTAAAAAGCAATAAAATTAAAAGCAATCAAACTCGGGTGCCCTTATAAAAAGAACATGGGAGAATGCTCTGACTTGCATACCTGAGGTATGATTGACATTTTCTTCCTTAAATCGTGAAGTCCAATTTCGGTTGTCAAGATCTTATCAATCCAAATTCTACCTTCGGGTTCTGACAATCTAAAAAGGGCTGAGATGAGGGAACTCTTTCCAGCTCCTGTTCTTCCCACAATGCCAACCTGTAAAGAGATCCAGGAGAGACTAAGAAAAAACAATACGCCCGACCTAGGAGAAGCCTTGGCTGTTGCAGAGGAATTAAGGACATTCTTTACTCAGTGCAGTCCGAGCTTCTCGACTTCGACGCTGGTGCTATTTTGGGCCAGATAACTGCTTGTTGGGTATATGTGGGGGCTGTTTTGAGCACCACTGGGTGTTTGCCAGTCTCCCAGCATTCTATCTGCCAGATGCCAGCAGCAGCCCCAAACTGTGACAACCAGAAGTGTCAGATGCTGATAAATGTCCTGGGGCAGGGGTGGGGGGTGGGGCAGAAACTGCCCCTGTTTAAAATTGACTCTATCTAAAGAAAAGTTAAAAAAAAAAATCAATCTCCTGGCAGTGAGGAGCCAGTGTCTCGTATGTGGTCAGTGAGAAGTCAGCTTTCAAATGAGCTTCATTCCTGTGTCTGGGAATTGGGAACCTTGAGATTTCTTGGGTAATTTTATTGATATGTCCACAGGTCAAGTCAGAAGTGTTATACATAAACAAGTATTCATTTTCCCAGAGCTCAAGCTTTTAAGAGGAATTGTTGTTTGGTAAAGAAACTAAATCATTCCTGGATGTTAAAAGTCTGGTTATGTTCTGTCTTAAAAGGATACATCTTAAAATTCTAAAATGTAGGTCTCAGTGTCTTAAAAGACAGTGAGTAGCCAAAATACACAAAATGGAATCAACAACAACAACGTAAATAACATTTGCTATTTATATGAGGCCTTTCATCTGAGCCGTTCAAAGGGCATTTCACAAACCAATTAAGAGTTATAAATTTCTCCTTGGGAAAGAAATGTGTCAAGCATCAGTCTAGTTATTAAAACTAAAGCAGAGAGAAATTAAGTGCGCTGACAATAAGATCAAAGAATCAATATAATGCACGTAAAATGCTGGTCAGGAATGGAACAGCATTGTAAAACCTGGCTTTTAGCTGTGTTCATTCGCATCTGTACGCAGAAACTGGCTTTTTTTTTTTTTTTTTTTTTAAACCAGTGAGCCTGCCCAACTGAAAATTCCCTGGTGGGAGGTTCCCAAGAGATGAGATCTCTATTTAGGAATCTGGAATCAGTGAGGGGGCATAAGACCTGCTTTCACTCATCGGTGAATTCCAACACAGAACTAAACCTTTCTGAGCACTGATGACATGGTGGGAACTAGATATATTTTCTCATTTGAATACCTCCAAAGATGTAACGCTTAATCTGCAAAATCAATAACAGCATTTCAAAACAGAATTTATCTTTTTTTTATATGCAAGTGAGGCAGCGAGCAACGAGGGACACGCACATCTGCCTGCTTTCTCTGCTCCCACGCACATTCCATTGTCCCATCAGTCTTAGCAAAACACATGTTCGAAGATGAAATTATTAACGATTTCTAGATAGCATCAGCAGGGCTTTCAATCAGGACCTTTCAGAGAGCAGGACTCCTGGCATGGCACTTTTTGCATGCCTGAGAAAAGTCAGGCTGCCTGCCATTCTTAAATGGGGTCACCAGGATTTGAACCCAAGACCCCAATCCCGGCATCTAGGCCCTGAACCACACTATAGCCAAACTATCTATGTTGACGATACTGCTTTTCTGGCTGTATTGATTTTGCGTTTTCGTCTTCACCACTGCTTCCATGTCAGAATTACTGGCTAACCACATGACTAGCTGACTGGGGCCATCAGGCTGGGTGGTATTCCTTTCATCGGACCCCAGGAAGCTCCCTTCCTGTCTCCAGCGGGGCTTTTCCAGGCCACGTTCAAACCACTTCCATAGATTTGAGTCTCCTCATTCTCACTGAACCACGGTTTTTCTATGTTGATACACCCTTTACTAGGTATTTTGTCCACAGGATATGTCAGAATTTATGCAGCCATTTACCTACTGCAGGAACGTTTTAAGTTCTTTTTGATTTTCCTCCAACGCTACGACACTGCAAGGGTTAGCATGCATCCCTCACTCAGCGGAAATGAACCTGCTTCCAATTTTACTGAACAGAACATCCGAGGTATGACATCCTTCTCCCCCAAACTTGTGTATGTCTCCTCACCCAAGTTCCCACTTCCTGTTCCCGGGTGGGTTCCCCTCGAAGCTGACCCTGAGAAGGAAGTTCATTAAGAGACTTCTCTCAGGAATAACAGCTGTGTGGGGGGGCAATTGACTTTTTTTTCCTCAAAAAACAAGTTTATAGAGGTTAAATGTAAGAAAAATGGCTTCAGCTAATTTTATTACCTTTGTAGCCATTTTTGTACCTTATGGTAAGTCCTCTTTGTATTTCACGGGTAGGCCATTTTCTGCAGACAGGTAGGTCACAGTGCATTCGTGCGTGGCTCAGGTGTTTTTCAGGGTATTGAGTTGGCCAAAAAGTCCGTTTAGTTTCTTCCGTTAAAATAAAAGACACACTTTTCATTTTCACCAATAACTATTGATTTGGACATTTTGAGTATGTTGGCTATCTCCTACAGGGTACAATGTTGCTTGTTCTCAGTTAATGTGTTGATTTGATCGCTATCAATTTCAACTGATCTACCAGACTGTGGAGCATCGTCCAGTGAGAAGTTTCTAGAATGAAACTTCACAAAACACCTTTGACCCATTTGATCAGTCACAGCACCTCTCCATACAGTGCACAAATCTGTTTCTTTTTTTTTTTTTGCATTTCAGTTGCATTTTTACCTTCCTTCAACTAATAAAGCACAATATGCCCAAATATTGCATATTCTCTTCCCTTTCCAATATTAAAATAGCTGCATAAAAATTCACCAATTTTGATTTTTTTTAATGCACACTGATACAATCTAACAAAATGGTTTAGAATGAAGTTAAAAGACAACGAAGTGCTACTGGAGCCACCTTACAGTAAAAAAAAAAACAAACGAACCTTCGGGCCAACCCAACATTCCTGGTGTTCTCGTACGTAAACCCACAGACAAGAAACGCGCCCCTGAGATTGTGCGCATGCTCCTGCGCTACCTGTCAGCGCGACCGGAGCTGACCCACGTGCCCAAAATGGAACATCTGCAGATCTGTGGGGACTGGCCGAGACACGGCAGGGAGCAGTCCGAGCCTCACGACCACAGGACCCTGAGCGCTAAACTCAAGTGAGGATAGTGGGGAAAAAAAAAACCCGCCTCTATTTCTCTCTCTTCAGTCATCAAAACGAAGCCTGAGTCCGTCACAGGTCCCCAGTGGGTTTTGCCAAATGCCCACGGAGAATGTCACCGACATCAGTAAGTCTGCATTCATTAACACCCAAGAGACACCTGGGAGACAGTCTTATTTTAGCTGCTAGGCAACGGCCCCTTTGTGTTGTCCCAGTTGGGCCAGCACTGGTCTCTGGCGACCACATGTGCGAGGCAGACAACTGCCCCCGAGTCTCCCTTCATGTGTCTAATTCAACGTGACCGACACCCAAAGCCCCACTCCCAACTCCAGGCCCTTCTCCTGACTTCCCCACTTTAATCTCCTAGCTTCTTTTCCAGGCTCACGGGCTCAAAACGGTCACCTTATTTCTAGCTTTTCCCCACACTGGCATGACCCTGAAGATTCTACTTCTGCAATGTTTCATGACCCAATTCCCTCATTATAACGCCCGGTCATCGCCTGTGTGCAAGGCTGCAGGACCGTTAAGAGAACAACAAACAAAATAAAACCATCCCTTTTCTTAATCATATTCACTGCAAGTAAATCGGACAGGAAACGAATAGCAGCAGTAACCGAAGCACTCTGATAAAGCCATTCTTAAGATGGTGATGTGTTTTCTTTCTGGACTTGTGTGCGTGTGTTCTTAAAGATACTAGCTCACATAGCTAAGTAAGATGGGATGAATATGAATAGATTATTATAACCTGCTTTTGTTTACTATTTCATAACACTTATTTTAATGGCTACATAATATCACAGTCTGTGATCATGCATTCATCAAAGCCCCTCCTTGTAGATACTTCACTAATTATAAGTAACTCTGTATTAAGTATCCTTAAGTTAAATCTTGGCAAACGACCTTAAAATTATTTCCTTAGGATACATTCTTAAATGCGGAAGTGCTGAGAAACAGGTGTGAACACTTTCAAAGGAGGCCATTAAGTACTGCCAAACTACCCTCCAGAAATATATCGATTTCCACTCCTGTCCATTTCCCTGCACATTCACAAACCTGCGTGTTATAATTTTGTTTCAATCACCATTAGCTTCATTTCAAAGAGTGCAATCACTTTCCCCATTGCATCCTGCTCGGAGTACACAACAGATAATAGCTTCCCGCCTCTCGCATCTTCCCGATACGGTCCACGTGCCCGCGCTTCCCAGGCCGAACTACCCGAGAGCACTTCTGTGCTTGTCTGTGCACCGGGAGGCCTTTTCTACAGAACGGCCCCAACTAACCACTCCGTCCTTAGTCAGCCTCCTTGGGATTACTAGGTAGTGGCGGGCATTACAAGGGAAAATGGGCGTTACACACCTGGCGGGCCATCTCCCTGAAGGCTCTGCAGGTGCCTCGTCCTTCTTTCACTGAACCAGGGCGCCGGGCCCTTGCAAATGCTGGTCCCATCCCCTGGAGTGGCTTCCATGTGCATTTCCACCCACTGAAATCCTGACCACATGGCACAAATTCTATCTCAGAGGCCCAATTTCTTGGAAACATTCTGCCTGTCCCCTAATGGATGTCATCTCATCTTCTTCCAAACTTCAACAGAAACTGTGACCTCCTTCTATCTTACATCATAGCAGTTTTTTTTTTTAATTCAAGAGTAGGGACTATTTCTCTTTTAAAAATAATTTTTAAATTTATTGTCATAGATAGGGGAAGGGAGGGAGAAAGAGAGGGAGAGAAACATCAACATGTGAAGAGAAACATCAGTTGGCTGCCTCTCACACGCCCCCAGCTGGGGACCTGGCCTGCAACCCAGACACATGTCCTGGCTGGGACTCAAACCGGCGACCGTTCTGGTTCGCAGGCTGGCACTCAATCCACTGAGCCACAGTAGCCGTTTTTGTACTGCCTTGTTCCCTCTGCTGGACGGGATGTGCTGACAGCAGGATCTGTTTTAGGCCCACCATTGCAGTAGGTATTACCTGTGGTGTCCTGCCCAAATGAGGCACTTCACTGAGGGTTGAGAAGTTTACCTCCAGCTGGAGAGATTTATGGAAATCCTGCTACCATAGCATACAGGATCTAAGTGTCCAATAAGCCGAACAGAAGAGACTCGAGTGGCAGATGGATCCCGTCACCATAAGTACAACTGCAAGGGGCCAGCCCCTCCTTGTGGCGGGGCAGACAGCCGTCGAGGCAGTCAGTGGAAGGGGTTATGCCCAGTTCATGATGTGATAAGGGCAGCGCTGTCTGTCCAAGCGTTGACTCTGTGCTGGCCTCACTGCGAGCAGGTGCTTGCTTGATAGGCCTTATCTTGTTTACACGGTACAACAGCCCTAGAGGTGAGGTCCTCTTACTTCCATTTTGCTAGAGAGAAGATAGGGCTTAATAAGATTGATTAGCCGGCCTGCATAGATAGCAGAGCCTAGAAGTGGCAGGACGCAGACCCAGGGGTGTCTGCCTCTTGTGTCCACTTGCTTACGGCCTCCTTGTCACTTGGATGGCCTGGCACCTTGTGCACTTCTGTTTAGCCAGAAGAGATAAAGTGGGGAGAGGTGCAGTTAGAGGAAACGGCCCTCCATGTGGATCCTATTGCCAGACAGCGAAAGCATGAGGTGGACGCGGGTGAGTGAAACGTGGTGGGTGGGACGAAAGAGCAGACACCTCTGGGCACAGAGGGTACCGAGGCTGGGTGGGCTGGCTGTCACCAGGGAAAACAGGCACCCACACCCGGGGCTGGGAGAGAAAACTGCAGCTACTGGTGCACAGGGTAGCTAGGAAGCTGCACCCTATGTTCCACACGGTGCCCTGCTTGGGGCAGGGAGGCTAATTTTTGAAAGGGCCTCAAGTAATATTGCTCTGCCCAGCTGTCTATGCCTCAGGCCCAGGTGGGACGTGGCTCACCGTGGAATACCTCTGGTCTCAGCAGGAGGCTGGCGTGGGGAAGGCCTGACAGCAGGGTGCAAAACTGCCCGAGCTGAAGACAGACTCTACTGAAAAGATGCAAAGAAGTGCATCAACTTGGACTCCCACAGAATGAGATTATAATGTAAACCCCCAATGTTGCAGAATATACAAGGAAATAAATCAGTGGGGTGGTGACACAGAACTTTCTAGAGCATCATGCTCAGTCAATAGGGGTTGGGGTAATCCACAAGCTTAACTTCACACCGTCAAAGGACATTTCGTAGAAATCATGGGCTATAACTTTAGTGGGGCGGGAGGGTCTTTCAAACGGGACTTTGAGCTGGAAGCTCTGGGTGGTTCTGCGACTCTGCATTTCTAAGAAGCCCCGGGGGACGGAGGGGCTGCCGGCTCTGGCGCCAAGTCTGAGCAGTAAGGAAGCAGAAGGCAGCATGGGAAGTGGGACCATCTGGGAGTGAGGGGACGGGTTTCTGAGAAAGTATTATGTAAAAAAGGAGCAAATGTAGGAAACTCATATTTTTGCACATTATAGCAAGGTCTAGTACACATCTGTAAAATGTATTATCCAAGTAATAGCTCTGAGCAAGAAAAAAATAATAATAAACCAAAATCAATCTACCTCTAGAGCTGGAAAATGCTTTGAAATGGCTCAGTACTCTCCAAAATGATCAAATCAACCACAAAATCGTCTAAATGAAAAATGCAGCCAGTGTTTAGAATCTAACCAGGAAGGCCTAAGGTGCTATTTGCCTCATTTGGGTTCTTTATTTCCCTCGATATTTCTTCTCTGAATTAGAATCCCGCTTAGTGCTTATTAGACTGTCTTGTTTACTACAACTTCCAGGAATCTGGACAGCAGAGGAAGTAAGTGAAAGAGTTTAATGAAGCACCATCCTGCTGTGTGGACACATTCCCATGTCCCCTGCAACAGCCCCTCGCAGTCAAACGCCTGACGGAAGGGGTGTCCTGGAATAACAGGGCTGGCTCAGGGTGGGGGAGATAAAACCCGGGGTCTTCGCGGGCAGAGCGAAGTCACGTCATGGCTACACCCGCTGGATACAATCTCTAAATACACAAATGGGGCTGAAGGTGATGCTGTGCGTTGGCCCAAGACACCAATCACAGTCAAGTTCTTGGAGTGACTATAACTCAGTCTCCAAGTTCCATTTTCCCCCAAGCATTTTAGAGTCTCAGGTAATCCAATGCCTTGGGGGTTGTTTTTCAGATTGAAGAATTCAAACCTGTTCCGTTTCTGAGTCGTTCGGCCAACTTTCTCAGATGATTCATGGTGTCGGGACAAGGGCAAATTAACAGAATTACGTCTGGCCCGTGAATCCTGCCGGGCACATCGTCTGGCAGCGAGCAAACCTCCCTGACGCAGCTCGGAGCGACAGGGTCCCACCACCAGCTGCAGTTACCGTTTGCCCGACACAGCACCCTCGTCCCCACCTACAGTAACACTGGGAATAATGAGGAGCCAGCGTGTGCCACGTGACCCACTAACGCTGCTCCCTGGGTATCATTAGGGCATTAAGTTGAACGCTGATTCTTTCATGTCACAAGGGTATCATTCATTAAATTATGGCTATAGTCCACTAAATGGGTCTGTGGTGGAGGGAGAGCTTAGAAGAGCAGTTCTTAAGGTGTTTAACACATCTAGGTAATGCGTTGTTTACAGGAGCTGTCTCGAGCGTCTGTTTTGGCTGCAGGTCACCCCAAACCTGTGCATTACTCACCCTCCCAGCCAGCGGTCCCTGGGCACCCGCCGTATGTCCCTTGGAATGCCATTTCCCAGGGAACACAGATGAAGATAAGGTGCTCCTTGACCTTCAGAAGCCTCAGTGTACTGTGAGCTCAGACCCCAAATGACAAAGCATGGCATAAGTGCTATCTTTTATGTCTCAATTGTGGTAAAATACACAGAACATAAAGTTTACCAACATGTCCTTTTTTAAAAAAAAATTTCATTTATTTATTTTTAGAGAGGGGAAGGGAGGAAGAAAGAGAGGGAGAGAAACATCAATGTGTGGTTGCTTCTCACACACCCCCTACTGGGGACCTGGCCCGCAACCCAGGCATGTGCCCTAGACTGGGAATTGAACCGGTGACCCTTTGTTCTGCAGGCCAGCACTCAATCCATTGAGCCACACTGGGGCCCAATGTAAGCATTTTTTTTAAGGGTACAATTCAGTAGTATTAAGTATACTTACATTGTTGTGCAACCAGTCTCTAGAATTCTTTCTGCCTTGCAAAAAGAAAAACCACCAAAAAACCGAAAAAACCCCTCTGTACCTGTTAAACACTAACTCCCCATTCACCTCTCCTCCCAGCTCCTGGCAACCAACGTCTGCTTTCTGTCTCTATGAACTGGGCTATTTTCCTAACCTCGATAAGCAGAATCATATAGCATTTGTTCTTTCGTGCCTGGCTTATTTCGTTTAGCATAATGTCCTCAAGGCTCATCCATAGGCCAAAATTTCCTTCATTTTTAAAGCTGAATAATATTCCCTTGTATGGATCTGCCATATTTTGTTTATTCATTTAATCCCTTAACAGACACTTGGATTGCTTCCGACTTCTGGCTACTGCAACAAATCCTTCTATGAACACGTGTGTACTACAAATGCTCTCTCTTAAAAGAACATACGATGTGCTGTGGTAGAACTGAGGGTCTCGCAGAGGCAGATGCATTAGCGTTGACTCTGAAAAAGGGGGGCTTTCCCCAGCCCAATACTGGAAGGAGAGGGCTGCTGGGGTCATGGAGCCAGGAGCGCTGGATGATTCAGGAGGACCTATACACTCCCGAGCCCAGGGCGCGTGCGCTCGTTACGAACTGAGGCCGAAGGGGTAGGTGGGAGAGAGCTTTCTGCAGCCTCGTCTGTTCTGCTTTAACCACTTCTTTAAGAGCCTCAGCTGAGGGCCCCAAGTCCCATGCCCGTGGACTCAGACACTGGCAGGGCCAGGTCACACACCTCCTGTCAGTGCCCCGCGTGAACCATCCCTGGTGCCCTTGGGTTTCTTTTCATCGACTCTGAGTGAGTCTCTGGGCCTTTACTGCCTCCAGCTGGGGGCTCTGGTTCCTGAGTCCTGACTGGGTCATGGATTCCAGACCCTTCTCTGGCACCTGAGCGCTGACCATATAGCCTCCGCTGGAGAGGACCTAGAGCCTTGCTGTGGTCCCAGCAGTGGCTCACCCAGGCCAGGAGCTAGCAGGGGGCCCATAAGGATCGGTCAGATGGGTGTCTTAGAAAGAAGCAGTCTGCTGGTGGGAGGGCGGGGGAATGACAGCAAGGGATGAAGGGATGGGTTAGAGGAGGCCAGGTCTACAGAATGGGCCAAGGGACAGAGGAAGGCTGGAACCGAAGGCCACCCTGGGGAGGAAGGAGGAGAAGGATCTGAAAAATACAAAGAACTCAGAATCGATAGGAACTAGCTATTGGAGGGCCAGGGTTGACTTCCAGGCCCTTCATTCATTCCAAGATCTTAGGAATGAATGATTAGATGTTGGATTGAATATCTTGGGTCAGGTGAGGGTCCAACCCTGGGGCCCAGGCCTCAGCAACCATCACGAGGCAGTGCACACCACGAGGAAAGAAATGTTGGTGTTCTCATTCACAGTCAGTTTCCAGGAAAGATTTACCTATAATCGCCTATCTAATTTGCATACGAGGAAGCCAAGAAGCAGGAGCACCGCTAAACCTTTGGTTGAAATTTTAAAGAGGCAAGATGGTTTGAACAAACCTTTTCTCTCGCTTTAATGAGTGCCGTCAGGTGCTTCAGGACCAGAGGCCCGTCGAAACTGTACGTGAAGTTGACGTTGTCAAAGACAATCACGCCCTCATGGGGCCAGGCCGGTGGTGGGCGTTTCTGGGATTCCCAAGGCGCTTCCTTCTCCAGGTCTGTATATTCCATCACCCTCTCTACCGAAATCATCTGAAAGACACGTGGCATCACACGGGTGAGGGACAGAGGGTCTTGTTAATGGATGTTCAGAGACTGCAGGGGAACCGTTCTGTTTTCAGACCTAGTTGGCTAAGGCTATCTCAGGTCTTAACATCCCTAAGGAGAGAAGTAGGAGTCTGATGAAGGCTTGGATGATTTCCAAACTTGTTCATCGTCTTTTGACACTTCTACTTCCCTCAACATTATATCAAAACTAAAAGAACTAGAGACATGAACGCTACAATATCATTCATCCACTTTTCACACCTGAATAAAGAACAAAGAACATATTTTGCCAAAGAAAAGAATACTTCTAGCCACCAATCCATGATTTATGCTACAGAAACGCCACCTGTTTTAGACAAATTAAACTGGATGGCCATCAAACCTCGTTTTAATAGTCACTCTCTGCCTGATTACAAGAACAAAATGAAAATATTTTAGTTTTATTGTCTCCTCTTTTTTAGGAGAAGTTGCAAATGTCCCCCAGAGGAGATCACTTACATGCTGACCAAGTCCCCCTAAACAATCCTGACGCCACACCTTTGACTAACAATTGTGAGAGGGAGCTTGTCCCACCAGAGAAATGGGACACCAGCAAATTCAGGGGTCCAACAAGACCAGAATAAATGCCAAAATGAGGCAGGAGGTACCTATTCATTAAACAAAAAAAGAAAGCTTGAAACACTGAATTTTTCTTTTACCCAGAAAGAGGAAGAACCCATTAAGAAACAAAAATAAACAGGCTTCTAAGAAATGAGCTTGCATCCTCTCCAGGATTTCAGAGCCTCTCTCCCACGGAGACATTGATGACATCTGAAGACAGCTTGTGATGAATATAAAACCTGCTGACATAGCACAGACAAGGCTGAGCAAAAGATGCATACACTTTATTTTACATTAACTTTAAACAGATGGAAGGAGGATCTGAAAACTCTGTTAGCTACGATGTAAAAATAACAGTTCTAATATTTTACATAAGAAGTGCTTTTATGCTGTTGAATGGCAAGGGGACTTGAAAAGGCTGAGGACATTACGATAAACGTTACCATATTCTCGACTTCGGTGCTTTGCCTGATGCACCACTGGAACATCCCCATCAGCGAGAGGGCGTAGGACAGCGCGAGGCCCACCTGCCCGGCATCCAAAGCTAAACGAGGCAAAGGGAGGGGGTGGATAAAGTCAGTCCCATTGTTAACCTGCGGTCCGGCTCCTTCTGTCACTGGACCAAGAAGAACCCCTTGAAGATGCTGAAACACTTTGCATATAATAACAGTAAGGGCTATAGCCTTATTATCTGTTGATTGAGATCATGATACCAAAAAAAACCCCCCAAAAACAAAACCCATGAAACACAAAACAACCTCACTATGAATTCACACAGGCCATTCAATGAGTTTATGAATCCCAACAGGGCTGAGGTACACGTGGTAGGGAGAGACGGAGAGTGAGTCACGATTTAGACTTTCCTCGTTAGGTTTCAGGGGCCATTATGTCATTTCACCTACGAGGTCCAAGGCCACGGCAGTTGGAAACCCCTAAAAACAAAGCCACGGGTACGAAGAGCCAGTGCCCGCAAATCCCAACTACGGCCCTCGCTGTTTCATCACTGAGTACTGTGATCGCGTGGTCGTGCGAAATGGACAGTCTGGGATGGAGAACTCAAGCCATGCACGCCACCACCTGTGCTTCCGGCACCCATGAGGCCATTGGGGGGGACGTGCTTCCCGCCACCCAGGGCACCAGGCACCGCCAACCCAGAGGCCCGAGTAGTCCTAAAGCTAAAACCCAAAGCCCTCAGTGGGATGAGATGCCGAACAGTAAACTTGTTTCTCGCTTCACGACTACCAGCCACTCCCAGATGTTCAGAGGGGCAGCCCGCTGCATTTGCGTAGGTCTCGTCCAGCACAAATGGAAAGATCAAAGAAACCCACCCAGACCCGAATGAGCCTCCGCATGGGCCATACTGCAGAATCACACCCAACCTGACCCCCAGCCAACGCTTCAATACAAATTCACGAGGACCCAACAGGACACGACATCAGACAAGGTGGCAAGAGAATTTAACACTTGTGAATCCACACTGTAATCACCCCACAACTAGTTACTTCCATCCGTACTTACTTTTTGCCAGAATCAGGGACCCAAAGGCAACAACAGTGACAAAGATGGCACTGATGGCATCCAGACGCACGGCGAACCATCGGGATGTGGTCAAAAACAAGAACCAAGCCTCTGGATGCGTGAACCACAGCGGGCACAATGAAAAAATACAAAGACCACGTTAACTTCGTCGAACAAGGGGAAACGTTTTGCTCCGCTGAGCTACGGAAGGTGTATACACAAAGGACAGCAAAGTGGCACACCCACGGAAACTGAAGGTTCCGGAGAGCAGTACAGCGGCTGTGTGGGGAGCGTGGACGGGAAAACTTCCACCCTCAGGCTGCACACAGAAATGCGATCACACTCTAGGACATGGACAAAGGGCACAGCAGCGCATGTCCGGCAGGGCTGGGCCTCCATGCGAAGCTCAGCCTTGCCCGTGGCTGCCTGTTGCCAGTTCTCCGACAGCAGGGAGTGCAGCTCCTGGTCTGTCTCCAGAACCGTCCACCCTCACGATGGGGCCCCGCACACACTGGCGATCCCGTAAAAGCCTGTCTCTAGATGACTGTCTCACTAAAGGGGTCTGCATGTGGCTTTCAAAGGGCCATTTGATCTTCAACATAGGACAAAGATTGGAAAGATGAGCCAGGACTTTGAGGACTTTGAGGAAACTCTAAGATTTCTGCCTAGAAAAAAGCTTCACTGATACAGATAATAATAGATGTCAATGGCAATTCTGATAATTAAGAAACTGATTTCCTCAGTCACCTCTGCCACCCTGCATGCTCTGCAAAAAGAGCTGGCAAACTATGGCCTGTGGGCCAAGAATGGCCCGCCACCTGTTTTTGTAAATAAAGTTTTATTGGAACACAGCCATAGCCATTTGCTGATGTATTATCTTTGCTCATGTTTGTACTATGATGGCAAAGTTGAGTAGTTGCAACAGCGCCGACATGGCCCACAGAGCCTAAAATATTTACTATCTGGCTCTTCACATGCACACAATTTTGCTCACTCCTGCCCCAAAGGGACAGAAAGTCACAGGGCCTGGTGATGGAAGGACAATGCAAGCGGGTCAGGGGGAGGAAGGCAGTGGTGTGATTGGGGAGGAGGGGCGCGCAGAGGGGAGGCCGGCAGGAGTCATGCCAGGAGCCAGGAGAGGTGAGGAGGTGCAGAGACAGGAAGTGGGGCTGGCCTGAGGGGGAGGCAGAGGGAAGGGCTAGCCCACAAGGCCAGCTGAGAGGAAAGTCGAGCCTCGGGAAGCAGCATGTCCCCTGCTTTGAAACCGTTTCCAGAGACAGAGCCGGACGGACCTGAGTGCAAATCCTGGTGGGCATCAAACAGCTCCTGAAAGCGCTCTTCGGTCCTGTAGGCCCGGATGGTCCAGAGCCCCTGGAGGGAGGACGACAAGTGCGAAAACACCGGGCTCCGTGCTGGGGAGGCAGAGAAAGGCCAAGGACAGAGCAAGTCAGCGAGACCGGGGGCAGGGCAACCAGCTGCCCCTGTGCCCTGCGGTCGCACGTCCCAACAACGACCAGCACCGCCAGAGCGTCCCAGCGGGCTGCCGGGGGAGAAGGACTCCGCCCCTTCTGGAGAGGACCCTCCATGTCAACCCTCAACCCCCTGGCCACGCCACGCTTCCCTTTACCAGCCTGAAAATAAAAGCTGCTCCTCGAGCTTGTCTCCGACCAGACTGTACTCGCAGCTCACTCTGGATAACTAAATTCTCTCTTTGCTAGCCCATTCATCGAGGGCCTCCGCAAACAGGGCTTCCCTTCATATTCTTCGCCAACATCCCTCCAGGCGGGAATTACTGTGCACCCATTGCTGAGTCAGTTGCGTTTCTTAAACTTAATTCCGTTAGAGTACTCACCACGCCAAATTACAGTTAGCTATCTACGTGTCTGTCACCACCTTAGATTGGGAACTTAAGGGCTGGGATAAAGGCAGTCAGTACATCCCCGAAACTGCTGTGGTGGCTGGCACAGGCCAGATGCATGGTAAGTACGATGGACGGACCATCTGCTGCGTCTCTGCATGCTGGTAACTTTACCGGGGCCTGCTGGTGCACACTAACTAACCTATTTGCCTTAAAGGCCACGCCCACGAACGGTGGCTTTAACATTCAGTTACTGAACGTTCACTCGGTGAGACATGTCGGAATGCAGTCCGCGGGATTTCAGGAGTGCCCTTCAGCATGGCGTGGACGGAAGCCAGCCTGCTTCGCCGCCCCAGCCCGCAAGCCTTGGCACTACTCACTTGTAGATTCCAGGCGTTTGATGTCTCTCGACGTTTGTAAGAAATAGCCCCGAAGAACGAAGAAAATGATGCCAAGGGCCACCAGAGGTATTGCGACCCAAGGGATCACCGCCACCGCCACGCCCACCACACCGATCATTTGTAGAAACGTCTGAAACAGTGAAAATAGAGACAGAGGTCTCCTGTGATGTTGTGGTTTATAATAAAGAAATACCTGGTCTTCGTCCCCATTTCTGGCATGGAGCTCCCCAAACCCTTGGCATTTCCTGAACCCTGAGCATTATCAAGGTGTCTTTTGTTATGTTAAGGAGGTACCTTTAGGAAAGCACCCGGGATCCGAACTGGTTGCCATGAAGCCCGCTGTGGTTACAGGATGGACACCTGCAGTCCCTCCCCTGATATCCAGGGAGGACAGAAGGGCTTGAGGTTGAATCAACTGCCAATGGCAATGACTTCCTCCATCGTGACCATGTAATGAACCATCCGTAAAACCCCCAAAATACAGTTCCTTCCCTGCCTTTTTTTTTTTCAGAGAGCTTCCAAGCTGGGAAACCACAATGCTTTGCCACTATGATGAGCCCCGAGTTCCACAAGGACAGCATCTCCTTGAGCTTCATTGAGGACCTGGCCCTACGTATCTCTTCATCTGGCTGTTGATTCACATCCTTAATATGCTCTTTAATAAATCAGTAATCTCATGAGTAAACGGGTCTTCTAAAGTTTTAGGAGCAGTTCTAGCAAATTAATCGAACCCAAGGAGAGGGTCATGGGAACCTGTGATTGACAGCCAGTCAGTCAGAAGCACAGGGGACAACCAGGCTCGCAACACTTTGAGTCTGAAGCGAAGGGTGGTCTTGCGGGACTGAGCCCTTGACCCGTGCAATCAGATGCTCCCTCTGGGCAGATGGTGTCAGGACTGAGCTGAACTCTCAGACATCCCGCCGGCATCCAAGAATTGCTGGTTGGTGTTGGAAATGGGTCTGGCAACAGGACATGTTGTCAAAACTAGAGTTAATGAGTTGTTTTGTTAGGGTTAAGTCCCGCATTTCCAAAGACTTGTTGCAAAAGCAGGAAGTGCTTTCCCATCCAATGAAATAACAAAATCACAGGGGTGGCCCCAGTGATATTTATTGAACGCCCAGCAGGCCGATAAGAACTTTCTAGGAATTAGTTCTTTTGAGCAGCCCCCTGTGGTGGGCATTACTATTTTCCTTCTTTAACAGCACAGAAAATTTGAGACTGCAAGGGGGTAAGACTTGAATCCCAGACTATCATGAGTCAGTAGATATTACTAGAGAAATCAGCAAGCAGCCCTCACAGATGAAGCATCAGAAGACTCAGCTATAAACACAGAGATAAAGAAGTGGTTCACTGCAAACTCAGTACTCAGAAAAGGAGGTAAAAATTGAAATGTTTACCTTTGGAAGTGGCGGGGGGGGGGTCTGCTTTCTTGGCTTTCGACCTACAGTTAATATCGACTGCGTGCTGAGTGTGCATCTGGCCGCACATTAAATACTTCACAGGCATTAACTCACTTAACTCTCACAACAGCCCCACTGAGCAGGAATATTAACTCATTGGACAGAGGGAGACACTGAGACAAGGCCCGGGAGCAGCAGCTTGATCCCGCCAGCAGAGCCTACGCCAGAGAGCCCACGTTGTCAGTCACCGTGAGACGTGTACGCTTGCCCCTAAGGAACGGCCAATTTTTTTATTATCCACGAAAAAAACCTTTGACTCAATGGAGCCTCCTAAGTTGCCTTTAATTTTCCCTGTACAACACCCCGCCTGCTATGGAATGGAGTCCAATGGTGGGGACAAGCAGATATACCCGGCACGGGCCAAGGACTCTGAGGCAGACCCATGGCTGTCTACCCAAGGCACAGGGTGCTTCAGAAGCACGGGGAAGAATACTGAACCCTGGGTAGAAGGTTCTAGGAAGAAACCCGTGACCAAATTTCACCAGCGGGTTTAACAAACAGAAAGAGTGGCATGAATAATTTGCAGGTGGTAATCGCAGTGGACGGAACTTGCGACCAAGGAGGATCCAGGCAGCAAAAGGTAACGCAGGTTCTCTGGTGTCGTCCTGGTACCAGCAACTGCGTCTTCTACCTGCCAGCCCAGGGCCCGGCCCAGCGTGCCACCCAGGGCAGTGGCCCGGGGCGCCATCTCCGGGGAAGGGCTGGCGGGGGCAATCCTGACTCAGACTTAGCTTATCTTGTCACAGCTCTTCCAAGGATCCTCACGCCCGTCTTGTGAATGAGCAAAGAACTGCTGTTCCCGCTTACAGATAAGGGACTGTGAAGCTGGGAGTTTAAGTGCTGGTCCCAAAGTTTCCCCTGGAAGTTACTAGGCACTGTGCAGAAAACCAGGAGCACACTGTACTTGGGGCAGCCGTGCCCTTTGCTGTCTGGAAGAGAACGAGGAAGGAGGAAATGTCCAGAATGAAACTCTGTGGCCGGGGCCCTTGGGAATCAATCTGCATTATCTCCATGCAGAATCCTGTGCTTTTCCTGCTTCTCCCATCTGCACTGTGGTTACAAAACCCAGAGGCGAGAGGAATGGATTTCTGAAGGTACGAGTTCCAACAATAAGTAGAGGAAAATGGGGCTGTCCCGCTTCTTTCCTGTTACACATACAGCTCACCGATTTCTTATGGTTAGTGGATCAACTCATGCATCTCACCCTACTACACCTATTAGGAAGCCAAGCTACTTCCTTCATGCTCATGGGGGAGGGGTCCTTCAGGCTAAATCGATGTCTGGTCTTAAGGGAAATCATTAAGCTCGCCATCATTATTTGTCGGAGGGCAAAAAGTGACTGTGGCTTTCTCTGGTTGTTGTATGTAAGGCCTATTTTGTTCGATCAGGCACTTCTGAGATAAGATGGACAATAAACCTCACACATGCTTCAATTTCTGACCTCTCCATATTTTCCCATCCAACTCGAGGCCTTCCAAAGAGTGACAGTCTCAAGAAACTGAAGGAAACTCAAGATTGTTTGTGATGTTACTTTTCTAATTCCATGTCCTTTTTCTTCTTAGAAGAAAGCCGTGCTTCTTCTTAGTGAAGACATACCTGCTTTGCTATTGCTGAGCATTCAGGCAAAGGTAAGAAAAAAAGTGGTGGATCTCTGACCCAATAAAACCAAACCAAGTGCCTGCCCACCAGACTATTCAGCATTTCCTAAAGGGAAGACCAATTTGACATTTTCTGTTTTGTGCATCATGACCTGGGGCTGATATCCAGGGAACTGCAAAAGCTAGATTTTGTACACCAATAGTAAGTGGATTCCAGCCACTTCAACTGTGTCCACTCCAGGTTGGCCTCCTTGCTAAGCAGGCATCCTGATCTGACGTCAGGGTGACCACGGTAGAGGGCCCGGTCACCGCCCGTGGGAGGGCTGTCTAGCAGGTAGCTCTGATTCTCAGAACCCTTGCTGTCCTCTGAGCAGCTGTCTGTGACAAACCACACTGGCATCCGAATGAATATTGATAAGGTAGGTGTACGAAAGCAAAACAGGGAAAAGTGCTTATGAAACACATTAGTGGTTTTGCTTAAAAACCCGCCCAATCAAAAAATGTTGAAAAATAAGACACTGTTTTATTGCTGGTGCCTAATGGCAAATTTCCTGATAATACTGAAGAAGTCCCACAGTGCTCTCAGATCACACTGACAACCAATGAAATGCTGGTTACCCCACCCTCCCGAATTCTATGGATGGATAACATTTCATGAGGCTTGCCACGTGTCCATCCTCCTAAGCATTTCACATGCATTATGTAATCTCATCCTCACATCAAATCTTAGTCTTAGTAGGGGGGCTTATCTGCATTTACAAAGCAGGAAACTGACACTCAGAGAGGGTTAGTAATTTGCCCAAAGCCAGATAATTCAGTCATTTTTGACCCCAAGCCTGTTCTTTAAATCCCTGCGTAATATTATATCCCATATACATACATGATTCATATTTGAAAAAAATTAAGATCTAAATTTGTTCCGATATTATATTATTCTCCCTTTCTTCTGCATTTTCTAGTTTTGTTGGGTTACTTACGGTTGTGCCTGATCTCTCCCATGTGGTAACCAGTCCTAGACTCCCAGCTAATTAGGAAATAATAAATAGCCTGCTCAGTTCATACAGCAGAACTGACCATTAAAAGATCCTTAAAATGCTTGCTAATAGAACACACTAATAGGTGTTGATTTAAGAATTAATGTTTAAGTTTAAAAAAAAAAAGTTTCATAAGAGAGATGAGTTCTAGGCCCAGAAAACAAAATGACTTAAAGGTGGTGAAAAAACAAAGATCCAAATTTAATTTTAATACATACATAAACCCAAGGACTCAGAATGAGTCTCAGTATTTTACAAGCTCAATATCCGTATTTGGATGGTGGAAAAAAAACATCAGAACTTCCCTAGGAAGTCTCTGCCTCCAGAATAAACGCTGCATTCTAATATTACAGATTTTAACATATTCCTTTCACAAGTACAATTTTAAATACAAGGACCTGTTTGCCTGTTTGGCATTTAACTGCCAAACTGCTCACAGTCCTGTAAGAATTCCTAGGTACCTACCCACGATTTCCTTTAAACTTAATTCCACGGGATTCTGTTCCTGCTAGTCTTTGTGAAGCTTGTGCCAAAGAACATGTTTCCCATAAACAGCAGTGAAAATGTATTCTTCTCATTCTATGCAAATAAATATGTCATCCATACTTTTGGCTCACTCCATTATTATTTGAACTCTTCCTCGCTTGCATACTTACATTAGGCACAAAGTAAAATATGCATTTAATCATAAGGCCACTTAATCAGTAGGCAGTGATTTTATTATTTGTTTCCAGTATTAAAACATGACATCGGGATCATTAAGATTGCTAACACCTCAAAGGGATTTCAAAGCCTTTAAGTCTGCTGTCAGTCAAGACTCGAAAGAATTCTGTTCCAAGTTGTGATACATCCAAATCATCCAGATTGCCTTAAACTATTATTGATTCTGGAAAAGATAGGACTTAAGTGCAATAAACAAAGCAAGATTCACTTCTTGGCAAGAAAACATGTCAAGATTTTCCTCTGATTTATAGAGGGAGAAAAAAATGATGCCTAGCTTTTTGATCAGTAAGCTGTTTACTCATGTGGGTGTAGGAGAGATTCTTCTATCTATTTATTCTGGAACCATATAAGATAAAAAATAACCTTTCAATAAAATGATTATCACATAGATTGTGCCGCTGGCTAGGACAAGAGTCTTGTGGAGGCAGTGAAATTTTGTACAGGCTATACAAAATCTTAAAAGTACTAAGGAATAAAATGTAATTCCTATCAAATAATACTCATCACCCTTCAATTACAGGAGAAATAGAAGCAAATGGAAGACTCAAATGCTGTCTCCTAAACCTTGACGCCAACCTAGGGTTAGACTAAATCTGCAGTGTAAATTCTGTGTAGGTGGGCAGTTCGTAGGCCTTAGGGCAGGGGTGTCAAACTCATTCTCACCGGGGCCACATCAGTCTCCCAGTTGCCTTCAAGGGGCCAGATGTAATTTTAGGACCGTATAAATGTAACTACTCCTTAACTAGGGGCAAAGAACTCGGGGCTGCCACCGGGTAGAAACAAGGTGGAGGGCCGGATTCCGCCCGCGGGCCTTGTGTTTGCCACCTGTGCCTTAGGGAGTTCGGAGGTTAACTCTACTAACTCACAACTTCACAAAACTCGAGTGTTCTCTCTACGAAGAGATCTGTACAAACTCGAAGACTAAGCTTTCTAAACTTGTCCTTTTCCTTGGGATACACACTCATCATTCCTTTCACCCCTCATTGGGCCCAGGATCTTTTCACACCCACACCAACTCTGGGACTTGTGTGTCCTCAGTGAGTGCTGGATCCTGAGTCCTCGCCAACGCCACTGAAGAGAGGAATGGTGGAGTAATGCTTACTATTCCCAGCCAAGACAATACATAACATTAGAGCAATGTACTGCACTCCTTCCTTCCTTGGTGATCTGCCCATCTCATGGATCGATAGCTCCCTTTCTACCCTTTCTCGGTGTTAGAGCTTATGATGCAATTCAAGGCTGGAGTCCATCCACATGCTACTTTTAAAGGCACCTCTTAAAACAGGGGCACATAAAGGTGGAACTCAAAGGCTGGAAAAGTGTATCCTATGAAAACACTAACCAAAAGTAAGCTTCAGGGTGCCTATCTACCTGTACCACCATAAATACAGAAGCTTTAAGTTAGGAAGCATTCACAGAAATGAAGAAAAACATTTCATAAAAACAAAGGGTCAATTTATGTAGAAGGTATTTTTAAAAATCTAAATTTATATAAGCCTAATAACAGAGTGACAAAATATACGAAGCAAAACCATACAGAACCCAAAAGAAACAGATCAGAGAGAGTTTAATGCATTTATCTCAATAACTGATGAAACAGACAGATAAATAGCACTAGATATATAAAAGATTTGAAAACACGATTAACAACGTGACCTAATTAAAACATATACAATACTGCGGGCAATAACAACACATTCTTTTCAACTGCATGGGCTCTGCTACGAAAGCAAGTATCACCAAACTGCAAAGGACAGATTGTGCAGAAGACACTTTGACCTCAGTGGGTTTGACAGGATATCAATAGCAAAAAAAGGTAACTAGAAAGTACTAAATGTTTAGAAGTTCAGTAATACACTTCACTTCTAAATAACACCTGGTTCAAAGAAATTATAATACATTTCAAAAGTGTTTTGACAGCAAATGAGTTTTACTAATAGTAAAATTTGAGGGCTGCAACTAAAGCTGTGTTTAGAGGTAAATTTATAGCCCTAAAATTTTGTTTCTGTTTTTAAAGAAAGGCTACTGGTAATCACAGGAAATCTTTGTATCCTCCTTAATTTTGCTATTAACCTAAAACTGCTCTTTTAAAAAGTCTTAGTAAAAGGCTTTAAAAGTCAAGGGTCTATCTTAAGATAGGAAAAGAACAGTATATCAAGCTCAAGTACATAGCAGAATGGAAACCAGATGAAAGTAGACAGCAATAAAACAGAAGACTAAGTTCCAAGGAGAAAAATCAACAAACCCTAAAGCTTGCTTTTCTGAAATCATCAGTGAATAAACTCCTACTGAGATTTATTGAGAAAAGACAAAAAATTTACCATTACCGTCAACTAACAAAGAAGCAAACAAGAGACACCACATGCCTTAAAATGAACATATAATTAATACTGTGCTGATGAGTTAAAAATGTTTCAATGCGAAGTCAAATTTCTTCAATGACTACAAACAAAGCGTGGCAAAAGAAAAGTAGAAAATAGGGATCATTCCCTATCCATGTAAGAATCCAAATCCATCATTTAAAAATTTCTCACAGAAAAAGACTTTAGCAGCTAAGATGGCTTCACAGGTAGATTGTACATAAAAAGTGCTAAACAAATTCTTCCAGAGAAACTGACCCCAGCATTTTCATGATATAGAAACCAAAGACATCCAAAGAAAGTAAAATTACAGACCTGCCTTAGGAAGCCTAAAGAACATACCAACAAACTGTATCTAACAATAAAAGAGGAGAGTACTTCACAGTTGAACTTGGCGAGGCAAGTCCAAAATCTACAGGGCAGGCTACTAGAAACGGTATGCAGGCTGCAGCCTGGGGTAGGAGCTGACACTGGTATTCGCAACCATTTCTTTTCCTTCGGGGAAGCCTTAGCTCTTAAGGCCTTTTCAACTGACTACATCAGGCCCACCCCGATCGTTAACTGATTAGGGACTTTATAATCACATCCACAAAATACCCCCACAGCAACACCCAGATTACTGTGTGATCCAAGAACTGGGGAATGTTGCCTGGCCAGGTGGATACTTAAAACTGACCATGGATGAGGAGGTAACACTCCCCAAGTCTTTTCAGAAAGCCAGCATAACTCTGATACCAAAAGCTGACTGACTATTTCAAGGAAAGCAAACTGTGTGGCAACATCCCCCATGGAAAAGAGATACAAAACTTCTTGACAAAACACTAAGTTGAACAGAGTGATACGTAAAAAAAGATCCTGCATCAGGACCCAGTGGATGCTTTCCAGGAACAAAAGGTTAATTTAGTCTGTTGATACGAGTCAGTGTGATTTATCCCCACTTCTTAACTTCTGCACCTCCTTCTACACTTCTGTACCTCAAGGGGACTGTTCTACAGTTTAGTTGTAATTTTCATGTAACACTGTGGGGAGGTGAGCACAGCATTTACCTACTCTGCCATCTCGGCCAAAAGTTCTTCCTTGCAATTATTTGTGGAGGGGGGGGAGCCACCCATTGACCTTTAGTTTTGTTTTGGCATTTGCTGATTGCACCCCATGGTGTCATTTCCCATGTATTCCCTATAACCTGGTAGCTATGGGAAGCTTTTAAAAGTGCACATGCGCAGACCTCACCCTAAAAATGTATTCACTGGGAGCGGTGTGGGCGCTGGACATCTCTACTTCTCCTAAGGTCCCAGGTGAGTCTGAGTCTCTTTGCCTCAGTGTGGGAATCGCATCCCAACCCATCCGACTCTGCCAGCTGCCACAAGTCAGCCTCAGTCCCAGCAAGTATCAGAGGCAGCCGTGAAGTTTCTGATCTCCAGGGGTGGGCAGTCGGGGGAGGGCATGTCCCTGCAGGAAGAGGCATTTGCTGTCTTCTGTGGGTGCACTGAGACAGTGGGGACTCTGGGGAATCGCCAGGGTGTGTGCCCTCCTCCTCTAACCCAGGGTAGGGAAACAACTCATGCCTTCCCCGGCCTTGAGGGTGTGTGGGGGGAGCAACAGTCTTATTGCTGTGGCCGCTGAGGACAAGCGTGCTGCCCACAGGGTGGGTGACTTCCGCTCTGAGCTGCTGAGGCAGGTGGGCCTGGGACGCAGGCTCTTGCTCATCTGCTGCCCCTCCCCCACTCCCCAGGACCAACTGCCCCCTAACTGCCGAGACATTCCGAAGCCAACTGCCAGCACCTTGCTGCTGCCACACACAGTGGTCACAGCAGTCTCTCCCCCGTCCTGGTCAGATCACTCCACTCCCCGGCTCCTCACCCGCCCGTGACTTCTCATCCCTCGAGAAAAGAGCCACACTCCTCACCATGCGTGACAAGGCCACAAGAGTCTGGCTCATCAGCGACCACTCTCAGAACCTCTTCATTCTTTTCTCTTTCCTCCCCTCCACCCTGAACTTCTGCGGGTCCTAGAATGAGCCTCCTTCCTGCCTGGGGGTCTCTGCATTTGTCACCTCGTCCTCTAGGAGGGCTCTTCCCCCAGCTCCTCGCCGGGCCGACCCATCGCTCACATCCCCACTGAGAACACCCCTCCTCAGAGAAGCCTGCCCTGGCCACCTCCAGTCACCTAGCGGCCCTGCACCATGCCAGCCTCTCTCATCCTATGTTACTTGTCTTTACAGCAATTATCATTATTTGAATCATTGATATCATTGATTTGATATCATTGACTGTTTTGTCTCATTCTTCTGCTTGTGGATATTCCGAGGGGAGTAGCTTCGATCTCCTCAGTCACCAAAATATCTCAAGCGACAAGCTCGGGTGCTCAATAAATACTCGAGTAAGTCGATGGAGGAGTGGAGTCAGGGAAGAAAACAGTTTTCTCAGTCCTGCCTCTACACACACATGCACGCACACACACACACACACCTCACAGGGAAGTACTCACTGGTTTCAGTCTGAGTCCTGCCCCAATTTGCACAGGTGTCATTGCAGAAGCCACACAGAAGCTGCGCCCAAAGGTCCTCGGGGGAGGCAGCGGGTCTTCCAGGACCAGGTACCCGACATGGGAATGGACTTCCAAACATGGGAATGTACTTCCTAGGGAGGTTTGGGGCCTCCTGCGTTGGTGTACCCGCTTCTTTTCATTTCGAGAAGCCCAGGCCCTCCCAGTTTGCGTGGGTACCGCTGGCAGCGACTCAGGGCAGGAACCCCTCTGATAGCCCGGGGGGCCCCTGCTGAGGCCACTGTGGCCCCCCTCTCTGCTCCTGGACCCTACTTGCCTCCCAGAGCGCAGGCTCGTCTTTCTCCTGCCCAACAAGGGGCTCTGGAGGACGAAGCAGAGGAACACTGGGTTTTCTGCACGGCCAGCTTCAGCCCTGGGAGGTTCAGAGTGGCCTTTCGTTCCAAACCTCAGTTTCTGAGGCTCCTTGCCCAAGGCTGCTTAGTATGGAGGGCGGCTCCTGGCTGAGGAAGACTGAGACAGAACGGCTCGGGCTGGAACTGCCAGTGGTGGGCAGAAGAGCTCGCGTTAGGAAGAAGCACCAGCTGTCTTATGGGCAGTCAGTCCGAAGTCTGTCCGAGTTTTACTCAGAGAGCTGCTGTGGGGTCAGCCTCTGGCCCTCGTGCTTGCGGCGCCAACTTCTGGGGCCGGACCAGCCACGGTCTTTGTCCGATTCTTTCAAGGGGCATCTTCTCCTGAGTGCTCGTCTGGGGACTGGCTTTTCTGCTTCCTCCTTTGCTAGGGCAAGCTTCTGCGGAGCCAGCCCCTTGCCATCATGTTCCATGCGCTGAATTTGGGGACTGCGGCAGCTGAGGCCTTTGTCAGACTCTTTCACAGCGCTTTGTCTCTTGAGTGCTAGTTGGAGGACTGGCTTGTCTACTGCCACTTTTGCTGGGGTGGCCAAAGGATATCCCCATAGGTCTGGTAGTCACTCCCTGGGCAGTATGTCCCAGCCCACCTGGGTTTCTCCACACCTTCGGTAGGGGACATGGAAGTGACCGGGTGTAGGAGGAGAGGTGGGAGCCAGTGCTGCTGGGAGGAGAATCAGAACTGATCACTTGTGCTGAACACTGTCCTGCCAGGACATCCTTGCTCTTGTGTCTCTCCCAGGTTCTCGCTGAAGCCACCTAATCTGCTTCACACCCTTCAAAATACAGCCTCAGCCCATGGTCACATCTGAGAGCCCCTGGAGAGGGGTGTGGGCTGCCAGGGCCATCCTGTGGGGCCTCGGGCAGCAGCGGAGGGGCCCCTGAAAGTGTTCCCCCATTCTCAGAGAAAGCAGAACCCGACAATAATTGCGGTCGGTATCCCGTCCATCTTTCCCACCACAGAGAAAAGGCTTCTTACAGCCCATCACTCCTGGGGCTTTAAGGAAATGCCTTCCAAGTTTTGGAAGACAATCTAATGTAAGTTGTTGCTTAGCCTCTCCCACATTGGCACCCACTCTCAGGTCCCATGCATACTGCTTTTTTTGCAAGCACACTGAACTCTAGCCCTCTAGTACTTTTACCTAGATTAGAAAAAGGCCCAATAGTGAGGCAGAGCGACCAGGAGGTTCAGTGCCGGGTTCTGGGCACCAAGTCTAGGCTGCCACCAACCCAACTCCCTGGGATACCACGTCCTCAGCCCTCCAGTCTCAGAATCACTGCATCGCTCCCCTCGGTTCTTCTGTTCTTCCCATGGATGGGTCCCACCCCGCCCCTGGCACTCAGCAGCTGAGTCTGGGATGTGCCCGAGGGGACCCCCGTGGAGGCCTACATGACAGCACAGTGAAGGTGACTGACTGGCCTTGGAAGAGAGGTTCATGAGCAACGCTCAGCTCTTCTTCATCGAACTTCTTCCTTTATCATTTGCCAACAAAAGGCACTTGACTTTGGCTGAGAGGCCGATCAATGAAGGGTTGGAGTGAAAGTACTGTGTAGCCCAAAGGGGAAGGTTACACTAATAAAGATGAGAACCCTTTCAGACACGTGTAGAGCCATGGCATTGTACTTGTCCCCAACAGTGAGCAGGAGCACCCTGGGCCTCCGAGGGGGCCCCAGACAGCTGGCATTAAGTATAGCCAGGGCGGTTCTCGGGCGTGATGAACACGCCGAAGAGGACCGTGCGGCAGCCAGGTGAGACTGTGCACACACCAATGCCTCCTGCGCAGGTGCCCAGTCTGGGCCTACCTGCTGTGCTGCATTCCCGGGGGACAGAGGACGAGTTATAGTGGTGTACAAGATCCCATCGGTCATCTCTTGGGCAACCAAACATTTTGGTGCCTGGTAGAGAACTGGTAGGGAAGGTTCCCCCTGGGACACCACGCTTCCCGAGTTATCTTGCCAAGGAAACCATGAAGTCATCACCACCCAGTGAGGTGACATAAGGAATCGGTGACTTCAGGCTCTCGAGGCTTTGTGGTGAGCAGGCTGGAGGCCCAGAGGCGCCGTGCCTATGTCCTCACACCTGGCCCTCCCTACGCATGCCCTAGTCAAGTAGCCGCTCCCTCTGGCGCACAGCTGTGGCCTGCCATAGCCCTGGGGACCACAGGAAGGCAAGAGAATCCCACATCCTGAGATTAGTGTGAGAAGCAAGATTAACCTAGGCTAGGTTTACGGCACTGCCCCTGGGACTCCAACAGCTGGAGAGGCAGAGATTTGCGAGGCCTGGGGGAATCAAGGACAGCTCTTTGGCAGTGGCTGAAGGACAAGGGAGAGTGGGGAGGAGAGGGAAGACGTTTCAGTTGGGAAGACTAAAAGCAAAGACAAGCTCTTCCTGACCTTGAACTGTCTCAAACGTCAATTCATAGAACACTCATGTTTTAGAACTGAGGAACCAAAAAACGAGAGGTGCGGCGACCTCCCCGAGGTGACCCAGGTGGTGCACAGGCTTTCTGCTCAGCGGGGGCCTTCATGTCAGGGCTCTGGATTTGCAGCTGATAGGAATGTAAGGTCCAGCTCGCCACGTTTCACAGTGACGCTGGGAAAGATGTTAGTTACTCCAAGGCCAAGGGAGGTCCTGAACAACGGGCCCATTTTAATACGAAATTGAGAACACTTTCGTGACAGAATGACATAACACAAAACAACAAGCCAATGCGCACGCTCCTCTTCCCCTCCCAAAGGAAGATAAGGAGAGGGACGCCCCACAGGTGGAGATGTGGCGTGGCAGCAGCCCAGGTGAAAAGCCTGGGCAAGGCTGCGGGAGGTGTTCCTCAAAGACGACCTGGTGCAACTCTGCCCTTAGCATTTTCAGGCCCACAGAAAGAAATCACACTTGGGGCATGGGACAGTGTGGCCCCGACCTTCTTAGCAATGACAGACGGCCTTCCTCGGGAGGGCGACCTCTGCAGCTGACCTGTCGTAAGCAAAGAGGGGACACCCGTTTGCCGGGGCTGTTGCAGAGGGAATGAATGTGTCCAGGAGACAGATCGCCTCGGCTGCCATTCTGGACGGTGGGGAACCCGGGTTGAGAACCGTGGCGCATTCTTTCACTCCGGGTTGCTTGAGTGAGCACAGCGCATGTTTGGACAAAGTCAAGACTAACTGGAGATGAACATCTCTGGACGTGCTGGGAGGCAAAATGTGAAGGGGAGTCTCTAGGGAAGGTCTGCCCTGGCAGGTGGGCCGGCACGAGACCACTCAGACTCTCCAAGACCCCGGAGAGATGACTCGTCGGGGAGTACCCTCTGATCTGGGGGGGGCCACCGGTAGGGTCTCAGGACCTGGTGTGGCCTCTGCGGGAGGCAGAATAGCGTAGACAAATGATTGATCGATTCAAGAGGGCTTGAGACTCGCCTGGGGATCTACAAAACAATGTAGAAATCCCTATAAGTGAACCCCTGAGCCAACCCTTTGAAAGCATCCAGATCGGGAGTGGGGCTCTGGCATCTGCACTTTTAACGGGCTTCCCGGGCTGTTCCGACACAGCAGTCCGTGGGGAGGGGCCCAACTATCGTCCCTACCGCGTGGCTTCTGAGAGTCAAAGGGGCTCTGTTAAAACCTGCTCCAGGCATAGATGTGAACAAGCACTGTTCAAGGGAAAGAGGGGTAGACTTAGTCTCTGCACGAATCGCACTGGACAGCGCCTAGCATGGTGACGAGGAACACAACCCTGGGTTCTCACAGGCCCGATTCTGGGCTACTTGTGAGATTCTGAGCAAGTTCCTTCATGCCTCGGAGCCTCAGTCTCCTCACACAGAAAAGAGAGCCTGACTGTACAGTTAGTACCATATTCCCTCTGGGCGACGGTTGCCCTGGGCCCACTGCTGTTTTCTACAACCTTATCCTTTCCAGGGTGCAAGGATTTTAAGTTGTTTTGTGGAGTATTACATTTGACTCTCAACTAGTCACTACTTGAGGCAAGGCTGACGTAACGCAGAGCCTGGAACCCAAGAGACAGTGAGAGGATGCTATATGCTTATTTTGCCACTTTGGTAAAACACTGTACGCCTTTCTCCTCTTCCTGGGACACCGAGAGATGGGGGAAGGGCAGAGACTGAAAACGCCCAGGCAGCAATACTTCTGGGTCGGTCCACCTCTCATTCTCGGGCCAGGGCTTCCGAAAGAGATTTCATCAGGCGCGTGCAAGCGTTCCCCGGCCACTGTTGGTGCAGAAAGCTTCTCTCTGCTGCTAGTCACATCTCCGTTCCCTTCTCGTGGGGGCTTAAGAGATGTTTCAGGGGCAGGCAACAAAGTCTAAATGCTTACAAACTAAAGCATCAAGCGAAAGAGCCTTTGTCCTCGGTGTGGTACTTTGGAGCGTGAGTTTTTTCAGCCCAATGAATGCCGCCAATCAAAACCACAAGGTGGTATCACCTCACCCCTTAGACTGTTACATAGCACCTCACGTCTATGATAAGAAACAAAAACAAACAAACAAAAAAAAAACAAGAAAAACCAAGAAATAACAAGTGTTGGCAAGGATGTGAAGGAAAAAGAATCCTTGCACACTGTTGGTGGAAAAAGTGTAGAGGTTCCTCAAAAAAAAAAAATAGAACTACGATATGATCCAGCAATTCCACTTCTGGGTGATGTATTCAAAGAAAACCAATCACTACCTGGAAAAAGTATGTGCGCCTCCCTCTTCAATGTGGCATTATTAACAATATCCAAGATACGTAAACAACCTATCTCCCCATCGGCAGGGCAAAGGTAAATGGGTAAAGAAAATATGGTACATGTACACAATGGAATATTATTCGGCCATAAAAAAGAAGGAAATGTGGCCATTTGTGACAACATGGGCAGACCTCAAGGGCATTATACTAAGTCAACGAGAGAGAGACGAGCCCTGTGTGGCCCCACACATATGCGGAACTCTAAAACGACACCACGGAGAAACCGAGCTCATACGTACAGAGAACAGACCGGTGGTTGCCACTGGCAGGGAGTGTGGGCTGAGAGAAGTGGGTGAAAGGGACCAAAACGCACACCCAGTCACAAAACGAGTCAGCCGTGGGGATGCGATACACGGCATGGTGCGCAGGCAACAGTACTTGATTGCGTATTTGGAAGTTGCTAAGAGAGTAGATCTTAGTAGTACTCATCACGAGTGACAGGTGTTAACTAGACTGTAGTGATCATTTTGCAATGTATGCGAACATTAAATCATTACATGGTACACCTAAAACTAACCTAATGCTGTATGTCAATTGTACCTCAATGAAAAAAATTTTTTTAAGAATATAAAGGGGCAAGCCACAGACTGGAAGAATATATTTACAAAGGACTAGTATTAAACACATATGTATAACTATTTTTAGAAATATATACAGCCCAGCCAGGAGTCTCAGTTGGTTGGAGCATCTTCCCATGCACCAAAAGGTTGTGGGTTCGATCACTAGTCAGGACACGTACCTAGGTTGCGGGTTCAAGCCCTGGTTGGGGCACATACTGGAGGCAACCAATCAATGTTCCTCTCTTGCACTGATGTTTCTCTCTCTTTCTCTCTCCCCCTCTTTAAAATCAATAAACATACCCTCAAATGAGGATCTAGTTTCCTATATAGCAACAGTATAGAGGATTTTTTTTTGAAGTTTAAAAAAATCAGCAACCCAATTAACACACGAGTAAAAGATGTCAGTATCATTAATCTTCAAGAAAATGCAAATGAAAACCACAAAGAGACTGGCTGTACCCACAAGAAAGGCTAAAATAAAAAAAACGGTAACACCAAATGTTCCAAACACATGGAGCAACCAGAACGCTCATATATTGCTGGTGGATGTGCAAAACGGGGCAACTATCTTGAAACTTCGTAATTTTTTTAAGTTAACATACACCTACCTTAGCACCCAGCAATTCCACACGTGAGCATGTGACCCCACAAGAATGAACGCCTACGCCCACATACACACCTGTGCAGTAAGGTCGCTGCTGAAAAGTGTTGACATGCCAACATCCCAAATGCCCGTCAACCGCAGAACAGATCCACAAATGGTGGTATCTTCATACAATGAAGTGTCACTCAGAAGAAAAACTGCCACGACACTAGGCAACAATAAGGGACAGCTCTCGAAACGCATGCTGAGCCACAGAAGGCGGCCACAGGAAAACACGCCGTGTTGATTCTGTTTGCATTTCAGTATCCAGAGCAGGGAAACTCACCTATGCGGACAGAAGTCTGGGAGAGGCGTGGAAGGTGACTGCGGAGGCGCGAGAGAGACGTGGAAATGCTCCACCTCTTGTTTTGTGGGGTGGTCACTGGGATGTACACGATTATCGAAACTCGTGAAACTAAAATTTTATAGTATATACACTATACCTCAGTGAAAACACCAATAGGTTAAAAAATTAGACATACTGTTCCCATTCCCTTAGGCCGCGCTCCGGCAGGTGCTGGCAATGTGTAAAATACACAGTCACAATGTCACAGGGTGCTTTGCTTGGGTACACCGGGGGTAGGGAAGAGTGGGGGCACAGGCCAGGGCTACAGTAACCAGCCTGTGTGTGCCTCCCACAAAAAGTGGCTCCAGCGCCACGTCCGACACACCTCCCACAGGGTGCTGGCCCTTGCTGCGATGCCAGAGCCGTGCTCGCGGCTGGGAGACCCAGTGCAGGGTCAGACCCAGTGATAATCAGAGAACACGAAAGCGAACAGCCCAGAGAAAGGCTGCAGGAACCACATCGGTCACGAAAGTCACACGCAGGAGACGACAAGAAAGCAGAGATGATCATTAACCACATTCCCATCAGACTCAAGAAATGCAGCCACACATAAAACAGCTCAAGCAGGACACTTGACTCACACCGAAGCCAAGCTCTTCCAGACCACCCCTTTCTGGTTCCTCTTGCCAAGAAAACCCATCGCATAAATAGGATTGAACAAATGGAATCGAGAATAGCATATTGGAGACTTCAAGGTCTTCAAAGCAAGTAAACATAGGGTGGTGCGAAAACAGATTGACAGTGTGTTCATACAGAAGACAACACAATAATTAATAAGTAATAATAATAATAATAATAATAATAATACAAGAACCAACCCCCATGTTTGGCACACTCACGACTGTAAACCTACTTTTGCCCACCCTCTCTGCAGCCACTTTCTTCTCCCTAGCAACAGCGGGCCACTTCCTCATTCCTGAAGACGCAAGGTGGCCAGGAGACAGCGCCCCGGGAGTGGCCACCACTGTGTCGCAGTGGACCTCATCCAAGAATGCCACCATGCAAAGGTCTACGCTCTGCACACCGCCACCAAGCTTGATAAAAACGAGATCCTTATTATTTTTCCCCTCGTAGGTCTTAATTAGCCTCCGGTGTGGAACTACAGACATTATCGTGGGAGCGCACATGCTGTGGCCGACAAATTGGAGCCGCGGCTGCCAGCCGCGGAGGGTCCCCGGTGGTTAACTGTCACCACGCTGATGTGGACGGCGCTGCGGTCTGCGTGTGCTGCCCGGCGCGCTGGAGAAACGCAACCAGCCCCCCTCTGTCCTTAAAAAAATAAAGAGGCAGAGGAAATGCAGGAGGGAGGACGTGGGCATCATATCACCCCGATCTCAGACACCTGAGGGTCAAGTGCTTGTAAATATTCCCAGTAACCCATGTCACCAATTCCCCTTTCTGAGTAACAAGGAGACCCACTTTGAACTTGGCGGCTTGCATGAATCATTATCTCTGGGACTGGCATTTTCACGGAATATTCCATC
>CM052548.1:7310052-7331301 GCA_028533065.1 Trachops cirrhosus | reverse complement strand
GGGGGGAAGGGGTCAACACACCATAGAAATCTCAAAATGACAAAGTCATTGTTTGCTGAGAGAGGCTGGAATGCTTTCTACACACTTTCTCTGACATCTCCACACAATGAAATGCAAGGGTCAGTGGTACTGAGACAAGTAAAGGCAGTTCCACTCCTTTGCTCCCGTGAAAGCAAGTGACCCAACCTATTGTACCCAAGGCTAAGGCCGGCTTTGTTCTCAATACCCAGATGCGGCGGCTTTTTCTTTGGCGCTCTCCCTCTGGAAAGAAGTAAGCGAGGACACCTCCTTCCCATTTTCTTTTTCTCGGGCATTTTCACTTCATAAAGCCGCAGTCCATGTGTTTTGTGTGTGGTGAGGAGGGAATGACATGTCCCGTGGTGGTCCCCATCACTGCCTGCATTGGTGGCTCAAGTGGCCTCAGGATTAGCCCTTTGTGCTCAGAGAAAGAATATGAAAAGTCAGTTATTTAAGCTCAGTCAAGCTGTTGATTTTTTTTTTTTTGGATGAGGGTGTGTTGGGGAGAAAAGGTTTTGCAATTCAGTTTTCCTCAATAAATCACGGCATTTTGCTGAGGGCAGCTGTGTGCAGGTCCGCATGCTCAGTGCAGTCCCCAATTTAAAAAAAAAAAAACACAACTTTTTTTAATGCGTAAATCCAACTTCCACATTCTATCCTTCCTTTTCACTTGTTTTGCTAGTAGGAAGACGTCTTGGAAGTGAGGATTTTATTGGCAAGAATTCTGGAAAATTAAGGCTCCTTATTCAGTGTTACCTGGGACCCTCTGCACATTTCAGAAAGTGTATGGAAATGAGAAATATTTAGTGCTCAATGGTCCGATTTGAAAACAACTGATTTTGACTCAGTCTACATGGGAAAATGTCCTTTAAAATCTTCTGGGATAATAAATCTAGAATCCCTGGAATGTCAACTCATACTGTGATCTTTATGGGTCACTGAGGCCTGGTATCAGGGCATCATTGGTCTCACTAGCTCATTGCACAATTTCTCCCGGAAACAGAAAGCACCACAGAATGACTCAGATCATCGAACATGGTCAGGCTTCCCGGAAACCTGGGGACCCTGGTGTTACCCCCAGCACAGTCAGCCCAGCAAAGCCACAGTGACGCCCAGCAAGGGACGAGGTGGCCTGCCACCCAGTCCTGAGGGGCTGGTGCAGACGCCGACTGGACCCAGTAAGGGGAGAGGAGGAAGCCTTCTCCCACAAAGGCCTTTTCAGGTGACCACCAACAAGAGACAAATCTAAACTCACCAGGGTCCTTTCCGGAAACAACTATGGACACCATGCAGGGGTGTCACGGGTATGCAACGCCCAGCAGACTATCGGCCTTGCTGGTTGTCAGTGAAGTCCACCAACTGGGAATAGTAACATCTTCAAAAAAGACAGACGTGAATGCACATTCTTATTTTCCCTTAAAACTACATGGTGAGCAGCCACTTACCTGCTCAAAGACCTTGGACAGGGTCTGTAGGTTCAACTATAAATTCCTGAGAGAAGTTTTCAAGACCATGTAAAATGTAGACCCTGATTCACCGAGAGCCCCGCGTAAACCACATGTTCCTGCCACGTGCTTTACAGTTTAAGATGCGCACAGAGCTACTTGATTTGAGAGGGTTACCACAACAACACAATTGGCTCCTTGAGGTCAAGTGTCTCTGTCTACACACGTGCACACATACAACATATAATACTCTACCGAAAAACTCTGTTGTCCAAAGACGAGTACATCAGAACTCCTATTCTACTCCACAGAAGAGAATGGTATTGCCTACAATACGAAACCTTGGACTTGGGAGTTAAGATTCCTTGTTGATGGTTTTTCAGAGTGTTCAAATTTTAAACTATGACTTCGCTATTACATTTAATTAAACCATAAGATGCCCTGGCTGGCATAGCTCAGTGGATTGAGTGCAGGCCTGCAAACCAGAAGGTCGCTGGTTCAATTCCCAGTCTAGGACATATGCCTGGGTTGCAGGCCATGTCCCCAGTGGGGGGGGGGTGGGCACGTGAGAGGCAACCACACACCATGTCCCCAGCAGAGGGGCACGTGAGAGGCAACCACACATTGATGTTTCTATCCCTCTCTTTCTTCTTCTCTTCCCCTCTCTCTAAAAATAAATAAATAAAATCTTTAAAAAACCCAAAAGTTATATTTTTTCCATAAAAAAATGATAGATTTTTTATACGCAATTCATACCTTATTTCTAGTATAGAACAATTTAACTTTTAACTTTAGCATAATTATGCCATTTTCCATAAAGAGTGCATTTCCAATTACTAGTATTAGTGCAATGTAGAATCACCTATTGCTCAAAGTCTTATGTGAAGTTATGCTACTATTTTTAAACAAAACCTCAAGAAATGCACATTTGCTTTCATGGCAGTCCATTCTGCTTCCCTGCTCACACAGCATTCCAACAGAGCCACACACGTCACGCCCCAAACAAATGTGCATCGAATTACGTGTAAATATAGTCTGCTACTTCCTGAGCATCCTGACGCTCATCCCACAAACCAGTCACAGTTCCTCAGGTACTAGGGTTTGAGACCAGGCTTACCACAAAGTCAAGGAAGAAAGTTCTTGAAAAGAGTAGTTCTTAGACTAAATTTCAGCAACAAGCAAAAATTTCCAAAAGCATGTTTGGAGAAGAGAAAGGAGGTCTGAACACAATGAATTCTACAGCCAGAAAAAAGTAAAAGGCTGGTACCACAATTTCAAGCAGATCGTTTATCTCAAACAGCATGGGGTCACACCATGTGAGCACTCCTACGACTGATGCTGGGGAAGAGGCGTAGATCCCAGACGACTGATAACTTATTACTGGAGATTCTGCTTAGGACCTCCTTCAAGAGAATACTCTCATTATGTGATCAAAGACCATAAAAAAAAAAAGCAGTTTGCTTCTCCCTAGTATGCATAACGAGTAAAACTCAGAAATGTAAAAATAAAAGTCTCCCGTTTATCACTCACTAGCTGTGTGATCCTGGGGAAATTATGTCACTTCTCTGGGCCTCATTTCCCTCATCTGTAAAGCCAGCACAGTAACTACGGACCTCATGGGGTTGCCAGGAACATGAAATATATTATACAAATAAAGGACTTTAAAAATGAGGCTTGAGGCCTGGCTGGTGTGGCTCAGTGGGTCGAGTGCCGGTCTGCAAACTAGAAGGTCACTGGTGTGAGTCCAGTCAGAGCACAGGCCTGGGTTCCGGACCAGATGCCCAGATGGCGGTGTGTGAGAGGCAACCAACTGATGCATCCCTCACACACCCACGTTTCTCTCCCTCTCCTTCTCTCTTCCCCCTCTCCAAAATATAAATAAATAAATAAATTCTTTAGAAAAAAATGAGGATTGACACCCACGAAGCCCTCACTTAAAGGCTAGGTAGGGTCCCTGTTACGGATGGGTAATTGGGACTGTAAGACTTTACGTGCTGACTTTAGAATTCCTAGATCAGGGCAACTCCACTGTATTTAGAAAGTGAAGATATCTAAGGAGAAGAGTTGAGTAAATTCAGCTTTGAGAAAGAAGTCCTACATCATCCTTATTTTCATATCACCTCAGCCAGGTATAGCCAGGGTTTTGGGAGCCACCGCCCTGGAAAGGGGGGATCAGACGTGACACAAACCCCGGCTCGAGGGGTCCGAGGCATCGTGGCTGAGATGAGACAAATTCACATGGACTGCCAAGTCCTGTGGAGGAAAAGGGACGGCCCGGCCACTCCCTCAAGTGGAGAGCATGCTGACCCTTGCCTTGACAAGCTTTTATTAGCTTTAATTTGCATAGGAACACAGGGCATATATGAAAGCTCATCAATCATTGTCAGGCAGTAATAATCAAATAGATAACATTCAAAGAACTGTGAGGGCTTATTCTGAGTCAGGGTCAGATAACTAGAGGGTCATAAAACTGTGGGGAAACAAACTCATTTCATGCTTGGACCCTTATCATTTAAGTTGAGGGTATTAGCAAAGCAGGCTTTATACTTTCTTTCTTAGGCCTGATCACCCCAGGGAACCCACCCTTTCCAGCATGTGGCCACACTCACCTCCAGCATTCTTTTAGGCTTAGGTCAGGCAGGGGAAGTAAGGCAGCCAAGGGATGAGGAGACTTCTTGCAGACAGAATGAGGACTCAGGTTATGTCAAAGCTGAGGGGTGAGAGTCCATCACCCCCTTTCTCCATAGCCCCACGAGTCCTTCCCTGAGGGGTCCCTCATTACTGTGCCTGTCTTAGGTCGTCCCTCCTTTCAGGAATCTTACCTGTCATTGGCTAACCAGTCATGCACTGGGGGTCAGGCAGGGGGCTACGTCCAGAGACCCCTCTTCCTCCCTTCGGCTTGGCCTTCTATGTCCCTGGGAACATGCCACGTTGTTCCCCTCTCCAGCCCCTGCGCCTGTTCCTACTCCTCAGCATGCTCCCCGTTGCCCACCTGCCCCCACATCTCTTGCATGGCTGTTTCCTTCCTCTCTCTTAGACTCAAATGTCACCTGTGCCCTGACCGCCATGTCTGAAGCAGTCCCCTAGTCACTGCAAACACTTGCCTCTCTGTGTGCAGCAGCCAGGACTATGATAGAAACTTACCTGTTTACTACCCGCCTCCTGCCCTGGACTGCAAACTACGAGAGGCCAATTCCCGCTCACAGCTCTACACAGCACATCCTGGAAAGTGCCCGGTGCACGGGCTGAGGCTGGCTAAGGGGCTGGAGTGAGGCTGAAATATGCTCAGCACACAACGAGGCCCATTGTTATAGGGCCCCTTCTTTTTTGTAGGGCACAGAGCTTGTTTTATTGCAGAATAGAGTGATCCTTTGCGAACAGGAAAGAGAGACTTGCTGGTCGCTAAAGGATGAAGCACTGATTTGAGGAGGCACTAAAGGTGTGCACCGCACACACAGGAGCACGTTGACAGGCAATCTAGCAGGAGCTGGAGAGAGACGAAAGGGCTAGGAAATCGGAATCTCACTCTCTAGGCCTGGGCTCCTTTGTGACACAGATCACCAGCAAACAAAGCAAGACAAGTCTACTGAGACGTGTTGCACTTCGAGAGAAGGCTGTGAGTCCCCGCTCCGGTGTGAGGGGACTGCTCCCCGGCCAGCCTCGGAGGAAGTCGGAATCTGATGATCCCTGGAAGGATCTCACCCGTCGAGGACATATCGGAGTCTCTGGTTCAGGGAAGAAAACATACTCAAGTCCCAAAATAAGCAAGGTGGCCTGGCATCTGAGAGCAAGGCGTTGAGGGGTCTGCTGATCTCAGAGGATCGTGGGCGGGTTAGTCTGTGCCCCCCCGGTATTCATAAGGCAAAGGCAGGGGAAACAAAGAACTCAGAGAAGGCAGGCCTTTCTTAGAATTGCAAAATGGTAAATAAGGGATCTGACATCTCATTGAAGGGAATGGGAAGGAGTAAGCTGAGGAAAAGTATACGGAATAAACGCTTTAGAAGCAGAATCAAAAGAACATTTAAAATGATCAAGTACCTCTTAGGGTTTATCAAATACAGCAAAGAAAAACCAGAATCATGAAAAATGAGTTTCAACACACTCGGCACTGACTGTATGCTTTTAAAACAAGACTGAACGACTCCCCTCAGAAGCACCTCCCCCTTCTACCCTATTCTCAGATGAAGACAGAGAGAAGAGAGTGGTTCCCAAGCAGAAATGTGGCTTCTGGAAGCATCCACTGTGACTTTCCTCTCACCTTGGGTCAAAGGTCACTTCCTAGATGCTTTGCTGCCCTCCCCGACATGCTCCCTAACTGCCTGTGGCGCCCACCCACCCCCAGCTGGCCTTCTAGGCCTTCCTCTGTGGCACTCTAGCCTGCCAAACTCAGCCAGGGATTAACTTCTGGACAATCTGCTATCCCCTATCCCCACCAGGAGGCCAGGGCTCCAGGCCTTACTGACCATGCATCTGAGGACCTCAACCCTGGTCCTCGTTAACTGCAGGGAGGGAGGAGAGAGGGCTGCACCACCTACCACCACCATCATCACATAAGCTACAACACCCAACAACCCAGCAACACCTCCCCAAGGCCTACATTCCAAATGGGCCTGGCCTCTGAGTCAGGGCCCTTCCAAAAACACCAGATCCACACTCCCAACCACCCACAGGGGTCCTCCGCCGGAAGGTTCCCGATGCCCTCAAGATAACAAACAGCAGAGCTTCATCAGATCTGTCTCATGCTAAAGCCTTACCCATTCTCCTATACAGCCTCCTTCCTATTCTAACTTATCTGACTTTCTGTGACTGCTGCCTTCTGCCTGTCTCCTCCAGGACGTGTGCCTCGTGCAGGACGGGGGTTAAACTCCATTCGACTCCACATCCCCCAGCCCAACACGGCGCCCAGCACACAGGACAATAAATGCTTGTCGGACTGACAAGAAAAGGCCTCCATCTCTTTCATCCCTACATCTCAGCACACAAGAAAAGCTGAAAAAATGGCTGGTGGGAAACACAAAAAGGAAGATGCCACAGAAATGAGAAATAACCGAAAGAATTACAAATCCACCTATCACAGATACATAATAGAAATAGCTGCTTTCCTTTAGGGAGAAACTTAAGATTTTCCATGATATATCTAATTGCAAATGTATTATAAAACAACATATCTGGCCATCAAATATTATAAACATGTTGGGCTGTATTGTTAACATTAATCATGAAATTAATTTTAATCATTAATAAAATTAAATGCAAAGTGTTACAAATATTACATGTGTATGGCAACCCTATTAATGAAATCAAGCACTGTTTAAAAAAATCAAAAGCTAGATTTATGCTGCTGTATATTGTGCTATGCTGCTAAGAAGTCAGACACTTAGAAAATGCCAGTTTTAATTAGCGCCTAAATGTTTCTGTTTGCTCACTCAAACACACCAGTGTTGGAAGGCCTGAGTGCTAGTCAAAGATATCTCATATCTGAGCTCTATATAAAGATCGTTTCACTATTTGTACTTCAATTCCTATTTTCACAAAGATATTTAGTTTTAACGTGTGAAGAACTATGGTCTAGCTCAAGTGACTTGGTTCTAAAACTACTGTTGATATGCAAAGCTGTTACGATTTTTGAAAATGCAAACAAACAAAACGTGTTTGAACAACCCTTTGATAAGCCAGCGATGTACTGCCAGCCTTTGGCCAACTTATCTGATGAGCCCGGGGCAACCCTGAGGGATCCTGCAGACTATTTTGTGCTGTGCACATTATTTACTTTCTATGACACATTCAAAACCTTCCCTCACTTCTGGCCTGCCCTTCCCACATGCTTTCTCAGTCAAATATTGGTCTTTCTGTTCTTGCCAGGGTGGCTCAGGTGGTTGGAGCGTCGTCCCGTACACCAACGGGCTGGGGGCTCGATCTCCAGTCAGGGCACAGACTCAGGTCGTGGGTTTGATCCCCAGGGGCGGTGCAAATGGGGGACGACCCATCGATGTTTCTCTCTCACATTGATGTTTCTCTCTGTCTCCCTCTCTCTCTAAAATCAATAAACACATTTTAAATTCTTATTTTAAACTGGTCTCTCTACCTGCACGACTGTCCCACACCTGTGCCAATTCAGCCACAAAATCCCGCACATCATCCCCACTGTTCCTGCAGCCTCCTCACCTGAATGCCGTTCGACAGCACCTGACACACATTTTCAAAAGGAGCTGTGCCGCTTTGTTGTACTGGTATGGATGAACCGTAAACTCTCCAAAGAGAAAACTAAACTAAACTAAAACTAACACGCACACATGTCCGTCCACACAAATGCAAATCTTCCACTGAAGTCCCAGGGAGAAAGCCAGGTTGGTAACTTTTACCTGGCAGCAAATCTGCTCGAATTTGAAAGAGAATTTTCCTATCTCAGTCACTTGGTCCGTGGGGCGGTAAACACAGGCCCCGGTTTCCGACTTGCTTCCGCAGAGTGTACCAACCCTAGCCACCGCGGCACAAACTGGCGGGTAGTGTTCTCGGTCTCTCCCCGGAGTTTCTCAGCCCCAGAAGTGCCAAAACACCTTGAGGCTCTCATCCAGGGGTCCGCAGTTCTGAACTGTCACTTACCACGCCAAAAAGACGATCCGTCTTACAGAAAAAGGAATCAAACATGCATGCTCTGGATTAAAAAGTTCACATGAATAAATGCGACTGCATTCTTTCTGTGTCTATTTGATTTTAATTCTCCAGAAAAGCATGAGCCTATGCATACCTTTAGGAAGGCGGAGGCGGGGAAACATTGAACACGACAGTTTGAGTTTGAAAATTCTGGAAAGTGGAGAGCTTAGTTTCCTATTCAGGAAGACGTCTAAGCTCTGGATTTTGGTTTGCTTCCGATTTGTTAATAAAAATCCCGCCACACTCTTTCTGGCTTAAGAATACTAGATCCGTAGATTGGCAAGGGCCACTTTCTCCGCAAGATAACCCCACGGATAAATTCATGAGGACACTCCCAGCTCCCGCTACACTCAACGGCGTCCAGTCCCTCGGCGGTGACCGAGGGCGCACATTCTGCGGGCTGCTCAGAGCGCAGGGGGAGCTGCCAGGCCCCAGGCCGGTTCCCAGCCCTGGGACGGGAAGCATTACACCTGGGGGCCTCCTGATGTCTGCGACAGGTTCTGCTAAGGACTTTAAAATCGAGGACAGACGGGCAACTTTCTCCTCTCTCAACTCTGAGAGGGGCCACACCACAACTCTCCAGGAGCGTGGAGGAGCCCGACAGAAGTCACTCCCACTTCCGACTGCCCAGCCCTTGAGAGGGAGCTGTGGTTCACACAGGTGACGCTCCTGGCACCTGCACGCTGGACTGACTCGTACTTTGACTTCAAACACTTATTAGTGGATTGACACAGAGTAGACCGCATTTTCTTTAAAATACTAACATCCCCCCCGCAAAAAAAAAAAAACCAACAACTCCAAACTAGATCAATTTCTTAAGCACAAGGCTGAGGTGAGCCAAGCTGATTGTCATTTTGACCTTGCTTTGCTTTAATTCGGGAGCCTATTAAAAATGTAACAAGTAACCCTCTTCATTCGGCTCAGCTAGCAGAGCTAATAGGCTTTGAATTAATTTCCAGAAGATGGCTGTTATAACTAACAGGTTTTAAACATTTGGTTGATTGGGGAAAATGAATTGAATATAATGTATTTGATTTGGAAAATTAGTTTTCATTCTATGTGCTAACCATAATAGTGTTTATTTTAAGTTTACATGATTCCATTAAGAGTCCCAGAACCCCACCAGGCTGTGCTCATCCTCAGAGTCCTAGCCGACTTAAAAAAAAAAAAAAAATCAATTTACAGTTTGATTTTTGTTGGCCTTTATTTGAAGGCAAGTTAAATTCGTTTTTGTGGCTTTTCATAAAAGTCTTTGCTTGCTAATAAAGCAACGGGCCCCAAAACTTCAGAATGATCCCTGCGATCCCTCGGTCAGAGAGCCTCCTCGCTCACGGAACGCAAATCCTCTGGAGAAAGGCTTCCGCCAGAGTAAGATGAACCAGTTTCCGCATTGTTTATGAAGTTTCACTTGATTCCTCCTGACAACCATTTAAACAATGAATGTCGGGAAATGTCCCTCAAAGAATCAACAACAATGGCAGGGATCAGAGCTTTTATATTTAGCTAATACTATTTTTAAAAGAAGAAAATATTTCTTCCTGAAGGGATTACGGGAAGCCTTATTAAAGACACCTGCAAACAAAACAAGTGACAACAGATCTTTATCATAATTGATAACTGAGTTACCCTTTATACAAAGCTCCTTTCTTAGAGACAATGACGTGGAGATTTACCTTTGCTGTTAGATTCAAGAAATCAGCTAATTGGGACTACTGGTATTCAACAATGGTGAGATTCACCAAGATTAAGGGAATGAATGAAACAAAAAAAATCTTGTCTC
This sequence comes from Trachops cirrhosus, assembly GCA_028533065.1. Classification (NCBI taxonomy): domain Eukaryota; kingdom Metazoa; phylum Chordata; class Mammalia; order Chiroptera; family Phyllostomidae; genus Trachops; species Trachops cirrhosus. Next base: position 7,321,404 of record CM052548.1, on the reverse strand, counting down.
TCAGGTTAAAGAAAAGCACAGTGAGCCTAGAATTTTCTCTCTTCAGGCTGAGAATGTTTTATACTAATACCGGGTAGCACCTCTCCCCGTGTCTCCATCTGTCATGGAAAAATGTGTGCATCGCATATTTTAGCTAACTACGTGCTAAGCCCAAGCCAGCCGGCTTTGGAAATTCAACCTTGGCCTGGCTTACAGCTGCAAAGCAAAGGGACCTTTCACAGAATCTTTCAGAGTAATTAACAATCATGTCAAAAGTGACATTGTTTTAGTGGGAGATTGCTTCTTGGGGATAAATTATAGAGCTAAACCCAGCAGGACACGTTTATAAAAATGAGCCTGCAGGAGAGAGAGAAAATCGGACATCTTTGTCTGCAGTCAGAAGTCCTCCGCCTGAGTCCCAGCCTCCACCAGGCCAGGCGCCCTTGCCCGTGGGCTGGGCTGTCTGCAGCCAGAGGCTCCTTGCCGCATTCTGTGACTGACAGGAATGCCCATAATCATCACTCAGGCCTACTCCTGATTATTATTTTTTTTTGACATAGCTAATTCTCCAAATTAAGCAGTTCTGGCTCCTTTTATCACCATGGCTCCAGAAGAGAGAAAAAGGAGGGAGGGGGAACTGTCCGGACCGAGCCCTCATCACTGCACACCCTAACTGTGGCATTTCTCCTGCCTGGCCCTCGAGTGAGCTCGCGATGAGACTGCTCTGAACCGGCACTTGGGAGAAGGGGGAAGGTGCGTGAAGTCCCAGCAACAGCAGCTGCGATTTTCGAGTACGTGCAACCTTTGGCTAATGCATTTCATTTCCAAAATAAACACTTGGAGATGAAGAAGAAAGCCCTCCGGCCTGAATCACCGAAAGGGAGACAGAATTAAACAACAGAAAAAACATCGCAGATGAGCAACCACACTGAAGGAGAGGATGAGAGACGAGAGGACCCAACAGTTATTCTTTCAAAACCTCAAGTTCACAGACAAAGCAAACGTCTCATAGAAGGTATTTCTGTGGGATTGTTGGTTTTCCTTAAAAAAAGACACCTAAGACTTAGAGCAATCTACAGGTGAAAGAAAAGCTGCCTAGAAAAACAAAAAAAGACAGTTTCTGAGAGGACTTTGATCCTGTACTCGAATTATTACTGGCTTCATCAGGCTTGCCTTTAAAGGCTTCGCATCTGCAGCAACTGCTCTCCATTGTCCTTGCTAACAAAGTATTATTTTCACCTCATTATTAACTAATCTTTTCTTTGTGAGTAACCACACCTGGTTTTATCCACAGAAAATGGTGCAGTAAATATTTTTCCTTTGTGGTAATACAATGCATAATTTAGCTAATCTGGGCTATCTTTCCGTGAGAGGTGATTGTTTCTATATTATGAAATGCGCTCTCAGTCAAGTGAACTTCGCGCCAGATACCTGGAAGGCAGATGGAGAACCACTTACCCAGCATGTAGCTGCTTTGAACTAACTTTGACAGGGCTGTGTAGCCACTCCTACACACGGGGCATTACTCATGTTAACTCAGCCTCCGACTCATCGCCACACCTTTCCTGGACAAACACCGCCTTTCGTGCGATTAACACGACACACTGCCAGGCTGCGAGGCCCACCCTGAGCCCCCCTGGGCGGGCCCCAGAAAAGCGAGGACCTTGCATTTTCTGTCAGAGAACCTGACATCATAGCTGTGTTACCTGGATGAAATCTAGGTACGTCAGGGGCAGCAGGTCATCCATGTGTCCGATGTCTTTGGAGAAACGATTTAAAATTCTTCCTGCAAGAACAGGACAGGAGAAATTACTCATTTCCCCAGATAGGTCCTTTAAGAGAAACAACTCACAGACAAAAGCAAAACAGTACTTTAAATGCATATGTATTTAATACATAACACAGCCATGTGAAATTAGCTGATGTCACTGGTAAAGGAAAAGAAAACAGAATGATACCTTAAGAGGAACGCAGACACCACCAAACGGCAGTGGGGAGGGAGCCGAAATGTGGTCGTGATTGCTAAAAGACTGGGGGAAAAAGTCTTGTGACAGCATTTGGAAGCGCAGGTGGATTTGAGAAGGTTCCCTCCTTTTAGATCCCACCTCACACTTCAATCCAAGCGCTAAGTAGGTAAATAAACAACTGCATTGAAAACACAGAACTTGATCCTAACTGTTACGCTAATTTCACTTCCTCATCAGAATGGATTTTGCTAAGTGGTGCCTTTTAAATAATTGTGGTGATAAACTCTTTACTCATTTTTTTTTGGCCCCCCAGGGTGGTTCACAGCACCTCTCACTCGGGAAGATCTGGAGTCCTGCCTGTTCTCAAATTGTGCGTCTGTCTTTGGGTGACAGGTTGTTGTTACCGGAAGTGCACCAGGGGTGACAGGCACAGACCGACTCAAACACCCAAGGAGACCAGAGGAATGTAGGCAGAACAACAGGATTATGCGGTGATCAAAGATCCCTTCTTATCACTGATTTTATTTCCCCCCTCAGAATCCAAGGAAACAGCATATCCTACAGGCTTCAGAATCAGAAGCTCAGAACTAATTTCTAATAAATATCTAGTCTTTCAAATGATTCGAGACCAAAAAAAAAAAACTGAAGCCAGACACACACACACACACACACACACACACACACACACACACACACACACAGAGCCTATTTTGGTGTGGCAGTTCTTGAGAAATGTGTCTCTCTAGGCCCTACACTTCTGTAACTGATGCTTCAAGAAACTAGATGGAGTTGAGACAGATGCAGGACACTCCTCGTAAAGTCGGTCAGCGGTGACTTCCTGCCGAGGCCCTTCCTACCAAGCCACCCCCTGGACCACACGTGGCGAGAGGCTGGGAGCTGAGCTTCCGCTGCCCGAGAAACGCTGCCTCTGCGGTCCTCCCACAAGGCGCCTGGGCTCGGCCAGGAAGCACAGGGTGTGCCGGGCGAGGAGCTGGAGCCACCGGAGGCTTTCCCGCTCGGCCGGGCCACGCCTGACAAGCGGGCCTCAAGTCTTCTGTCTCCGGCTTCGGAAACACAGACTCCAGAGACGGTCTTTCGGTGACACCTTTGGCAGCCTCAGTGACAACTGTTTTTTAGAAGGTAAGTCTGAGGATTAAACGGGCTCATGCGTGTGAAAGAACCAGCCACCACGCCAAATGCATGCTCAAAACCAAAACCAAAACCTCGAGGTGAGAAAATCGCCATTACTCAGGGGTTCTGCCGCACATCACTCGGAAGTCTACCAGGCAGCGTCAGATGGTTGACTGACAAAACTGCAGACTCCGATCCAGGAGCCTCGGGGTGGCGTTTGAGCGTCTGCGTTTCTTCTACCAGGCTCCCAGGTGATGCCCTCCCGCTGGTCCCAGGCCACGGCTGGAGGGACAAGGGGCTGGGTTATTGTCCGATCAGTCGTGCTTTTGAGCATGAACATGGGATGGGCTGCATTGTTCTTCCAGATTCTGTGGCCTACCTACTTTTTAACTTCTCAAAGTACCAGTTGCAAAGGAAAATACATCAAAAAGATGTTAAAAACATAGTTTGGATGCTTGTTATTTCTTTAATAAAGAAGTACTTCTTCACATATGCAGGATTCAGAAGCACTGTAAGTATGGTTCAGCTTAAAAAATGCTGAAAGCAATCTTCAAATTAAAAAAAGAGAGAAAGAGAAGCTATACAGAGACGAAGAGTATGTGAAACCATCCCCTTTCCCTTCGACCCAACGTGAGCAACTTCAGGTCTGAGACAGCACGGTTGGCCACGAGTGTAACATACAAGGAAAACACAACTGAGAAACACCCTCTCCTACCAAGGCTGCCGCCATCACTGAACTGCACGTCAAAGAGGGTCAAAAACGAAACTCTCATTCACCAACGAGCGGGGTGTCGGCAATGTGAGATTAGAAGGTTCAGTGGTTACTTCCTTGCTCTAAGAAGCAAGTATGAGCATGAGTGGTGTTTGCAGAACAGTTCATGTGGCTTTGCGATAGACTGTTGTGATTTCAAGTTCACGGCCTCGGTAGTCATGAAGTTTTCTCAAAGGTCTCCAAATGAAATCCTTATGATAACTTCGCTTCACACACGTGTGGCCCCTGCTACACTATCTCCAGGGATGCAAAGCAAAGAGGGATTCACCGTGACCAGAGGACCCAGCCCCGTTTCCGACTGGCGTGCTAGACCGAGCTGTCGGTGCACCTGAGGGAGCCATGTGGGGAGCTGAGCCAGTTCTGGACGGTCTGCGTCATTCTACACAAGCTAATTCCGTGCTCGCCAGCGTGAGAAGAGGAGCGGGAGCTGTGGGAGCCTGCGGGCTCAGCATTCCCACCGCCGTTGCAAGTAGAGTAGGCCGTCAGTACAGGGCTGCTAAAGCAGGTCTCGAAACTGGGAGAGCAGCAGGAATTAGGAAGCCATCCCTGGAAAAGCCAGAGTCCTTGCCCTCCCCGGCACTCAGTAGCCACAGGCCTGCAAGCAACCCATCCCACCTCCTCTGGGAGGCAAACCCCTTATCTGTACAACAGAGGCGATAACATTTGCCTGACTCCTTCACAGGATGAAAGATTATGAGGATAAAAGATATGCTTATGAAGGCACCTTCCAAGACCCAGAGCAGCACACCTGTGCAAGGTGAGTCACATTACTGTTACCGGATTGTAGAGCTTTAAGGGACGTGGCAGGGCTAGTGATTTCCAAACTTTGGTGAACATCTGAGATTTTACAAAGGTGCCTTGAAGAGCGAGGCAGAAGAGGGCGTGGAGGCCAAGTTCGCCAGGCTCTGGAAACCCCCCTTCTCCCTCATTGCCCGGCCCCTCCCACCAGCCCGCTCCCAGGAGCGGCCCCTTGCATCCGTGCGGACCTGCATTCAGGGAGGGCTTCCGAGCCCTCCTCGTGGAGCTAACGCGGGTAGGGGCGGCCCCTAGCAGCCCAAAAGCCTTGGTCAGAACAAACCGCCACATGCTCAAAAAGAGACTGCTGAAGAAAATCAGGTGGACAATGAGTTTTAGAAAGTGAAATTCCCAAATTACTCATTAACCCTTTAAGTAACAAACCCGTGATTTTAATCATTTTGGCAGAAAGCTGCTCGTGTGGATTGCAGGCTTTTGTCTTCTTACACAAAAGACAGTACGAACTCCTCCTTTTTTGACAACCCAGAACTAATATTTTGGGCCATAGACTGTTCTTAAACACGATGCTGTCGCCTTGAGGTTCCGTAAGGTGCGCTCCTCCACCCCCAAATGCTAGACACACTTTCTGCTGCCCCGCGCCGGCCTTGAACCTCCAGCTTCACTTGAGTGGCAAGGACCGAGGAGACCTCGTAACCGCCAAGGGCCTCAGCTAGGCCTCAACCTACGCTCAGCCAAGACGGAGCGATTCTCGTGCTTACAGGCACCGTTTTTCTGACTTTGATGAGGGACTGTTTCAGCTTGCTTCCAGGTTTCCCCTGCAGTCTGGTTATGTCTCAGAATGTATCACCGAGGTCTGACAGCTTTTCACGTCTATTTGCCTTGAATTTACACCTAGATCCCACACCCTTTGTAAACACGGACCACATTTCACGTACAACCTGTGACAAAATACAAAGTGCCTGGGGTGGGGGGCCCTCAAAACGGAACCTGCTCAACCCCGTAAACTCAGGCTTTCCGGCTTTATGTTTAACGAGGGAACAGGTGCACAGGGACCCTGCCACGGAAACAAACAAATGTGCAACATCGATGTTTAAAAGCAGCTCTCACTGAAGGGAGGCTGGGAGCTCTGGGACCCGCTGCCCCTCAGCTCCGGGGACACGACGGGAAAGGTGAGTTCTGACCACGACCGATCCTCCCAGACTCGAGTCTTCGATCTGCAACCCCATCTGCCAACTTTGCAGGGTCCTGAGGACCCGACTGGCATCAGGTCAGAATGAGCCTGACGCTCATAAAAGCCACGCTTCCCAGACTTGAATCTGGAAACGAAGCTCCCAGGGATCTGGTTAAAATGTACATTCTCAACAGCTCTGGGTGGGGCCTGGGATGCTGCGCTTCTTTCCGACAGCTCCCTGGTGATGCCCAAGCTGCTGGTCCAGGGACAACCCTCCGAGCAACAAGGCGGAATCTGGACAGTTCTGACGATGGTCCCTTAGTCTTAAGAACGCGTATGATAACCTCGTCACATTTACAAATGTGTAACTACTGCCCTTTTAATTTTTTTTTTTGCATCCAAGAGCTGAAAACTTGTGTCCCATTTTATTCACGCAAATTAAATGAGAATAAGGCATAATTAAGGCAAGGGGTCTGCCTCTTTCATTCACTGCTGCTTCCCCAGTGCCTGGACCAATGCCCGGTATACAGAAGGCACTAGAGCATACTTTGAATGAATAAATAAAACAAGCCCTTCTGCCATACATAACAAATGGCTTGTTTTCCAACTTCAGTCCCTACTTCCGGGGCCTGGTATTTCACGCAGCCTCCTTTCGGCAGCTGTTTTCCGGGGAAATTCATGTCGGAACATGTAGTGTCTGGTTCGTCAGGCTCTCGTCACTTTCCCGGCGTTGTTGCTGAACCGATTTATCCGTGCTCCTTCAAAGGGCATTTGAAGTTTGCAGCAGCAGACGGAGTTAGGGCACAGGGATCTGCAGAAACTGGCGCGACGGCCGGGAAGCACACGTCTAAAAGAGGGGAAAGTGGGGCGAGGGGACCGCAGTCCCCAGGTGCTGGGTAGGTGGCAGCTGGCAGAGAAGGAAGCAAGGGGCAGGGGTGGGGCAGAGACGGGTCACACGGGGAACAGGGAGCAGGCAAGCAGGGCAGATGAGAAGGAGGGGGGAGGCAAGGCAGTGGCATTCACGCTGCAGGTAACCAGATGCTGAGGCACAGTTCTGCCCAGCCACGGCCTCGGTTATAGACTTCCTCCGAAGCTACGAATTCCTCCTGGAACGTAAAGGCCAAAATGCATAAGAGATGGCATTTGATTTGAATGATAGCTTTCAAAGGGGATGTGCTAATAATCCAGGCCATTTTCTTAAGGCACTGAATTTAGTACCCAGGCCTCAGGGGGTGAGGTCACCCCTGTGCTACGGAAGAAGCCCACTCTGCCCTGTACACAGCCCCTTGTACATAGCCCCGAAAGGACCCCTCCTCCTTGTCACAGCAAACATAGGACAAATGCTCCTGCGGTTGCAGGTCTTCCGCTAGCGGCCCCACCTACCTGCTTACACAGCAGGTGGAGCCGAAAGGGAGGTCCGGGGACAGGTCCCGGACACAGCTCTGGCTCGCTGCTAATGGGGAAGGAGTAGAGCGAGCCACCGGTGGGCTCACCTCAGGGACACACCTGCAGGGTGGTCCTGACGGGGGCAGTGGCAGGTGGGCCCCTAACACTGTGGGATTTTTGCATCTCCCAGGAGTTAAGAATCAGGTCAGCAGTCAGTCAGTCAACGAGGGACAGCAGGTCCTCCTCCGGCCACTCGAAAACACGCTGTGTGGCACAGGCACGCGGCACGGTCGAAGTCTGGTGCCCTCTCACCTCTTCACGTGATACAGACATATTAACAAGAGGCGTTTGGAGGTTTTATTGCATAACTTGGCAGATTACAGGCAAAGAGCTTCAAAAAGACTCATGTGCTCTCTCCTGGTCTAATGGGATCTTTCCCATTTCTCCCCACCTGGAAGACTCCCCACCTGCCCAGACAAGAGCACGTGGAAAATCCCAAATGTGCTCAAGACTGAGGGCGAGCTGGCAGCCTGTTTCCTCTGCCCGGTCTCACGTCTTCCTTCCTCTAGCTCACGCATTCTCGTGCGTTGCAGCTTTTCTTCCCACTCGCCAATCAGACAAAACACCTTTAACCCCTTGCCAGTGCTTGCCGTTTAGATTTCAAATTCGACCTCACTTTGTTGTTTGGTGTGTGCTGGGGCACGGTCTAGCCTAACACTGGTGGCAGACTAACAGGACACACATAAGTGAATCCAGTGCACACGGTGACACACAGCGATGCACAGTGACACAGAACACCGGGAGCACACACCTAGGTAGCACTGGACGCACACAAGCCAGGTGCCGATGACACAGCCAGCCACAGCAACAGTGGGTGTCGCCAGACGGTGCGAGTTACAGGCTAGGGCAGGGTTAGCCTAACAAGTTCTCATGGAGGAGACGATGCCTGAGAAGTCGGAAGGAGGGCAGAGCACGGGCTGATGGAGGGTGGGGAGTTTGTCCAGGTGGGAGGAATGACATCTGTGAGGACTAAAGAAGTGGGAAAGGACAAAAGGATGACAAATATTTGCCTAGCTGATGGAAAGAACACGGCCTAGGTGTGCTAAGATTGGAGAGAACGTGGGTGTGGAACGGGAGTGGAATGGGGCCTCCTCTGAATTTCCCTGCGGTCAGAGGGAGGTCTAATTTCTTTCTTCCGTCAGTGCCTCTTCCAAGCCGCGGGTGTAAGGGGGACGTGCCGAGGAGGGACGCCCACAGAGCTGGGCTAGGCTGAGGAAAGTCAGAAGAGCTCTAGAGAAGCCAAGGAGCAGTTCCGTCTCAGCCTCCGTGTGCACAGACCCAGAGCATCACCACGCCCGCACCGCGCACCGCAGAGCTGGCCGGGATTTTCTCTCATGGTGGTTTTGGTTCACTCATGCTCGGTTTCCACAGTGACCACCACCACTACCACCACCACAGCACCAAGTGTGCCAGAAACTGGGCTAAGCCCGGCATACACATCATCTCAGAACTCTGAGTGAGATACTCTTCCCGTTTTTCAAGAGGCTTAGAGACAGTAAAAAATTAACTCAAGGACACCCAGCGGTGAAGTAGCCAAGCGGGGACTCCCACCCAGCATTACCGAGATTCTGAAAGTTCACGTCAACACATTTAGAGCCACTTCTCTGGACACATCTGAAAGCTCTATAAAGTATCAATGGATAACAAGAGCCAATAAAGTTACAGGCAGGGCTGGCATTAAGCTGGGAAGAATGGCAATGGTCAGACCAGCTCTTCTCGGGCCAGGCCCCTTCTGATTGGCTGATGCCCGCTCCGCCGGAGGCTGAATACTCTCGTCACTTCTGCTTAGAGGAGTTCCAGCAATTCTCTCTTGGCTAACCATAATTAAAGTAAAACACTTAAAGCAACTCCACCTCAAAATTAAATCAGAGAAATTACTGTAGGCTGGATGAATGAATTAACAAGTAAACGAATGAATGAACGGGAGAGTGAATGGGGACACAGATCGATCAGAAAAGTCCGAGGCCTTGAGCTGCACCGCATCCCGAGCTGAACCTGTGCTGTGGCCTAGCTCCCGCTGCTGAGTATAGTAAGGACGTAACCTGGAAGGAGGGCAGGTCCACCTCATGGACTGCCCGAGAGGCCACTGGCCTGCACCAGCCGTAAATTCTTTGCTACAGTAAGGGGTTGTTCCTGAGCATTTCCGAAGCGCTGAAAAGAAAACAGCCGGGAAGCTGGCCCAGGCTGCTGCCCTTAGATTTCCAGTCCGACCTAACTTGTGGTTTGGTGTGTATGTGAGCCCACACACAAACGCCTCGGGATGACGCCCAGGAGTCTGGCTCACGGCTCAGTACGGCCAGGAGGGTGCAGACCGGTGGCCAGCAACGCGCAGGAGAATCTCTGGAATGATGGCTGTGAACACGGTGGGGCTGACGGAAGCTACGGAGCGTTTCCACTGGGAAATGCCCACACGTACTGTGCGTGGGTGATTTCAGGGGATTCCCCAAAACTTGAGCCACAGGAAGCGGAGCAGCCCCAGAGTTAAGTGACCCAGACAAGAACTTCTGATTCTAACAGAGCAGGAAACCCCCAACCCCTTGACCTCTCCTACCACAGGAATGCAAGAAAAAAATCGTTCCCTCGGCTGTCTTTCAAGGCTAAGTGCACAGCCTGTATTTCACATCTCCAGAACCATGAGCACGAGGGGCTTAAAACATCGAGCAGTCTCACCTGGGGACCAAGTTCAGAGATGGTGGCGGCCAGGCCTACGGCTAACGCATCCATCTGAGCAAAGAATTCCTACCGCCACAAAGGCGGCCGCCAGCCTCAAACACTGAGAAAACCTCCACTGGAAAGCCCCATTCGGCGTGTGAAATCCACTCTTCCTGCCTCCGGTGCACAGACAAGTCACACGTAAGGCTCAAAAATAGGACAGCAAAACATCTGGTGTGGGAACGTGACGAAGCTTGAGGACAATGGGCCCTCCCACTACCCACCCCATGTAAATAAAGTAAGTGAAGGTATGCTGGAGACAGACCAGCCAACACCCAAATCTGATCGTCGGTTCTATCTCCAGCACATCATTTTAATATCTGGGAACCGCCAACAGATGCCACACAAAACTAGCTCGGCTGTGTTAGGTGTAAATGCATGGACCTTTGTTTGGGGTTGGGCAGGGAGGGGAACACCATTAAAAAAGGAAGGGAAAAAAATCATTTTCCCCTCCTGTGCTATTTCTTTTCAAAATTCATATAAAAGTTCTAAGAACTGGGATTATTGCCCCAAGTGGTACAATTCTACGTGTCAGTTATGAAAAGCCTAGAAGACACGTTACCTCTGAGGCAAGCCATCGTCTTCTCTCACCTGGGACCCTGGCCTATTCAAATCCCCGCCGCCCTCACCGGTCCAGCCTCGGCCGTCCTCACACCACGGGGCACACCAGTCATCTGGTTTCTACACCCAAAGCCGCCTTCCCTCCCACCCTCACTCTGTGACTTGTTCTATAGCAGCTCAGACTTCTGATAACAATTTTTTGAAATATTCATGTAAGCTGGTGTCTGAGATCTAGTTATTTTTTTTTACCTTCACTATCCCACTCTTTTCATTCCTGCCCCCCTACACGTTTCCTAAACACAAGGGCCTCCCTCCCATTTCAAGGTTTTCGCCTCTCAGAGCTCCACCCCTCCCCGGTGGTCATCTCGTCCCTTCTCACACTGCTGGCGGTTATCTCAGGACAGACACCGAAACCAGAGCCTGCAAGCCCTCTCTCCCGTCCCCTCCCCACCGCCCACCGTGGCCACCACCTGCCCTTTCCCCCTCATGTCGGCGCCTTCGGGTGGAGGGCCTCTCCCTCTGGACATCTGCTGGGCGTGTCAATGGGTGACCGTGAGCCCATGGGGCCCATCCACTGACTTAACGTGTTTAATTGGCCAATAAATAACTTCACAAGGATTTCAACATTAAAAAAAGCAAAACACAACAAGCTTTACAGACTTATGCTGTCTGAGTCCCACTGCAATTTTCTACATAATAAAGAATGTACATCCAGACTCAGCGCGGGTTGTTGACACTCAGGGCTGCCCTGCGAGCTCGGAGCAGCCGGGACCGCCAGTCTGTGAGCAGCAAGGTGCAGCGGAGCCCGAACCCACTTCCTCGGTGCCAGGCGGGTGCTTTTTTTTATCAAATAACTT
>CM052548.1:7279117-7309552 GCA_028533065.1 Trachops cirrhosus | reverse complement strand
AGGATTGCCCGGAATTAACTGGAGTGAGCAAGCCACAGAATGTCTCTAAAAACATCCCATGAATAAAATTTGAAGGCTCGACAATCTGAAACTGCCTTAGGTCAACTTTAACTTTCACTTGTGAAATTTGCAATTTTTCACGCTTTTTGAAAAAGGTGAATACATAGAAGTTCTACATTTGACCAGTGACAGCATTTTAGAAAAAAAAAAAAAATCAAGTAAGTTCCTGCTACTCCTAGGAAGTACATCCACTTGCCTGGAATAATTCCAACATTCCATTTAAATAGAACTGACTTCATAAAACTTCCTTCATTACACAATAGACCTGTAATAATCTTCAGCCGTATCATTTTCAAACAAAAAGAAAACCAGATGTTTGGTACTTATATGCAAAGTGGAGCCGTCATTGTGAAACTAAATTAAATTAAAACGAACTACAGGACAAAACCAAGCCCCAGTGAAAACAAAAACAAAACAAGCAAACAAACAACACGCTGTTTAATTTTGTTGTATGGCGTGTTAGTCTTGGTCATTTACCTGTTTTTTCCTTGTGTCTGAGAAAACACACACACCCTTCCCCACTCTGCGCTGTTTCTTCAAAATTAGCAATTTCATTTGGATTTGTAAAAAAAAGGGGGGGGGCCCTGGCTGGTGTGGCTTAGTGGATTGAGCGCAGGCCTGTGAACCAAAAGATCGCGGTTCGATTCCCAGTCAGGGCACATGCCTGGGTTGCAGGCCAGTTCCCAACAGGGAATGCACAGGAAGCAACCATACATTGATATATATTAAAAAAAAGAAAAAAAAAAGGGGAGGGGCAAAAAAACCCCAAATATTATCATGTTACTTAGTTAAAAATCAATCAACGTCAGCTATTTGCTAGGCACTGATTTAAATGCTTCCCATAAGTTAATTCTAACACGCATGAAGATGGTCAGGGCTATTACCAGACCATCAGCCCCACTGCACGGGCAGCGTGGAGGCAGAGAGGTTACGGAACTCGGCAAAGGTCGGCCGTAGTGGGGCAGCAGCTCACCTTCAGCAGGGCTGATTCCAAAGTCTGCTGTGTTCACCCCGGGGCCCCACCGACCCCAAATCCTTTGGGGGTTCAACACCCCTCCTGGGAAATAAAGGATAGCCACTCTGATTGCTGGTGGAGAGAGTCAAGGGTCACTTCATTTGCTGGTTAATTTTCTAACTATAAATTTTACATCTCTTTTTTTAAAAAATCCGGTAATAAGAATCTTATTTTGGGGTGACAATCGAATAGAAAGAGGCCTCTCTCACGGGCACACACACTCCTCACCCCGACACTGCATCGGCGCTGCTGGAGAAAAGTGCTTCAGGCCAGAGGATCCCAACCACGCCGCTGAGGTGACCGGCACAGCCCTTCCAGAGCCGTGTTCCCGGCAGAACCGGGACTGAGTGACCTCCCTCTCAACCCCCTGCCTGACCAGAGCTTTATTTTTTGTTAAGCTTTTATTTGTTTTTAGAAAGAGGGGAAGGGAAGGAGAAAGAGGGAGAGAAACATCAGTGTGTGGTTGCCTATTGCACGCCCCCAACTGGGGACCTGGCCTGCAGCCCAGGCATGAGCCCTAATTGGGAACTGACCTGGCGACCGTTCGGTTCGCAGACCGGCACTCAGTCCACTGAGCCACACCAGCCAGGGCCCAGTCATGGCTTTAAAATGTCTACAACCCAAGTTCTCTCTCAGTTGACATTAAATAAAAAATGGACATGAGAACTGAGGGGACAGGAAGGATGAACTATAGTTTAAAAAAAAAATCCAGTGTTTATCCAGAACTTAAAAGGTCCTCATTTCGTCACCTACCATTTCTAACCCTAATCTCATCTAGGAAATGTGTCTACTTTGATATATTATAAGAAGAACCAAGAGAAGCAGACATACCTGTAGGCCAGAGGTCAATTAAACCTTCAACTCCTACGGTGTCTCGTTTGGGAAAGGAGAGGTGAGAGACTGGGAAACTGGCGACCAGGGGAATTAAGGCCTGTTCGCTCAGTAGGTAGAATTTGCCAGCGTTAGGAGCTAGCTCTGTTCACGGGGTGTAAGGCTTGACAATTTGTTCGTAAGCAGCAGCTTATCTGATTGTACTACACACCGCTGATTGCCTGGATTACACAGGTACTCCCGTTTACTTCTCTGGCTATTTATGTCAACAACTGTTTATTCAATCCTGAGGTCAAGAAAAACAGTTTTCTAGTAATACTGATTACTCATCATCTTGAAATGTGTGTTGACGTGCCTTTCATTTATAGGTCTGTCTCGAGACCAACACTTAAAAGCCGGCATCCGTAAGAAACGCTTCTGTCTATACGATCGCTTTTTGGTGGAATTCACGAAACCGTGTGGACTCCTTTAGCATTTTAGTGCTAAGTAAAAGGGAAAACAGAGAAAATTTATACAAGCATGAGATATAATTTTAAGATGTTAACATCCGTTTTATTCTCCAAAAAGAGAAGAAGAAGAATTTTATGATTCCTGCCAAAGAAGTAAATTTTATGAGTCCAAGCCATTCTGACGCCAGCAGGGGGTGGGGTGAGGAGGGAGAAAAAATTCTAATAACTATATACAAGATAGCAACTATTTCCTTCTTAATTTATTTTTGATTACTTAAAGTAATGAAAAAATTAACCCACGATCTGGACATCTCAAAGCACCCCTGCTGATCTAGATATACGGAATTATATTGTGCAAAGAAACAGATTTAAGAACAAATACGCATACACTGCGGTATCTGTTTGAGTCTTTGTGTAGAACAAAAAGAAGTGGGTGCCTCAAATAAAGTGAAGGATGAGATCAGTCACTGAATCAAAAGAACACTTCTAGAAACTTCCACTTGAAGCTCAGAGACAAATCATTAGCTAATTATTGACTTAAACATCCCAAAACCAGGGCCTTAGGCTGAAAAATCAACCAGGGCAGAAACACGGGCTTCTTACGGATGTTAGCAAGACGGTGCCCAGTGGCGCCCTCTCTACCAGCAGCCGGGCTGGAGGTGGGATTTTCCTATCCTGAGGAGCATGACCATATTTGGAGAATGTCTGGATGAAGATTCTAAAACACAGAACAAGTCTAAAATAGACTTTCCAGGTGTTCAAGAAGTTGAAACATTTCCCCGTGTGATACAATCTATTAAAATGCAAATGCGAAAAAAAAAAAGAGAAATGAAAGAAAAATATTTCCAGAACAGAGAGCTTGATTTTGTGATAACTTCCCATTTAACCACAATATTTTAATAAACTTTCACTCAAAGCGTACTTTGAAGCTTATTGTCTTTTTTTTTTCTAGATATTAAAGAGTTTCGTAGCTAAATGAAGAGGGAGTTTCTAAAGGATTAATCCTGGTTACCAAAAATGAGAACAGTGCTCGCCAGATCACAGTTGATTTCATGATAACGTTACTTCTAGAGATGTCATTTTACCTACTATCAAAGCGCTTGTAACAACACACTTCTAAAAAGCCCGAAGAGAATTGCCTGTAGATACTTAGAGGACGACCACGAGAAGTCCCAGCTTCGCTCTCCTTTCCCTGACGCTCTTCGGAGACCAAGTCTAGCATCCAGGCAGTCCCTGATGGCTCAGGAAAGCCAGCACAGCCCACAGTCTAACTGATGAGAAGCCAGGCTGGGTTTGCTGTGAGCTTAGAGGCTGTGATCTTAAGTAAAGAACTGCTTACTTTTGTTTCCTAAATTCTGCTCATACTGCCATGGCTGCGATTTCACTTTGAAAACAATTCCTCTAGAAGCTGCAGAACGCTTTTTGGAAATTTTAGGAAATCAAGGCCAGCCACTTACATAACTGATGATGAAAAAGAAATCTGCCATAGGGCTATGCTCGTAAGTGTGTGTGCTCTGTGTATACCAGTGTCAGGAGCTCTGTTCAACAGCTGTGCTACATTTTGAATCTGTATCTTTCCTGTAAGGAACCACAACATCACACCCCGGCTGGTGTGGCTCAGTGGACTGAGTGCCAGTCTGCGAACCAAACGGTCACTGGTTCAATTCCCAGTCAGGGCACATGCCTGGGTTGCGGGCCAGGTCCCCAGTGGGGGGTTATGTGAGACGAAATCACACACTGATGTTTCCCTCCCTCTCTTTCTCCTTCCCTTCATCTCTCTAAAAATAAATAAAATCTTTTTAAAAAAGAACATTGGCACATCATTTTTTTGTTTGTTTGTGAAGAAACCATCCTTTGTCTGAATCATCTAGGTCTGCAAATGTCTTGAAGACAGGGACTTTCTGCCCCAATGCCTGAGATCATAAGCAACAACTAGGAGATAACCAACGAATGCTTCATGGGCGAAAAGGTCCCTTGTTACCTGTTAGAAACTGGAGGCCAACAGAAAAGAAGTGGCTGGAGCTGGCATAGCCGGGACACCACAACCTCTCCCCCTACATCTCACCTCCCTCTCCAGCAAGCTTTTAAAAGTCGGCTGGTGTTTTTAAATGGATGCAGTTCTCCCGTTCACTTCTTCAAGGCATGTAGTTGATAGGGTAAAACTACAAAATACCAAATATTTAACCCACACAGCTGCCAACCTCCGTCTTCAATGCACAACTGAACCCCAAGGAAATGTGTTGGGTGTTTGATGGTCTCTTTGTCTTGACTGGCAGACAACCGGACTTGGACCCTTGCCTTCTAGTTCCATGAACCCCAGCTTCCAAGAACCAGTGAGTGTGGTTTTTCCCTTCAGGCCTTTGTATAACAGAAACAAGGTGTCCACTGTAAGTAATCTATTACAAATTCTACTCTTGAAAACAAGTTATGGAGAAAAAGTCAAATTTAATATAAAAAACAAGACAAAAAGACTAATTCTATTGCAACACTATAGACTTTCATTGTTGTTTACGGGAGGGGCATGGAGAGATGCAAATGTACTCCTGGAACCATCCCTTCCTCTTTCCCGCCTGCAAATACTTAGTAATCAGCTACAATGTGTCCAACCCTGGGCTGGGAGGCTTTCCGAGGCACACAATAGATACGCTCAGAAAGAGCCCAAGGCTAAGAGGAGAGACAGGCAGTCAACACATAATTACCTAAATTATAATTTAACTTGTAATTGTGGCAAGTACTATAGAGATGTGATTAAAAAACACAACTAAACTTTAAACTCTATGTGAAATGAAACGTCAGGCTCAATGTGATAAATATCTGGATCCCCCACCGCCGTTTTCTTGATGGCAAAACAAGTAATAATGTTTAAAATAAAGGGGGTGGGGAGCAAATGACAACAGAAGATGAGACTCCAGTTATAAAATGAAAATAAAAGTTCACCCCATGGCCTCAGAGCCTTGCGATCACATCTTTCAATGACACCCCCACTGAACAAACGATTCGAAGAGAAAAGCCAAAGGGGATTCACGAAATAAAGTACCAAATGCAAACAACCAACAACAGCATTAGCCGTGGAAGGGCACGAGCCCAAAAATGGAAAATGCCTGGGTCAAGAATTCAAAAATTAAAATAAACACAACAAATGCTGTTCTGGTGACCGTGAGCCACGTCACCCGTTGTCCGAGACGCCAACGCTTTAAGAGGGCTGCCGACAGGAGGCACCCAGGATGGAGAACCCGCGGGGAAGGGAGCGCGAGTAAAAGCCACGCCGCAGGACGCCCGTCAGACAGGCGGCGGGGGTCATTCGGTGCCCGTACCTGTCACAGGTGACTGCTTGTTGGCTCCTCTTCAGAACCTTATAATTACTTTATATATAAATAAAGTACATTAACGGTAAAAATCATGTCTTTTAGGGGAAGCACTTGGCATTCTAGCAAACCTGGACGGCATTTCAATCCAGCAAACCCGCACTGGCTCCCACTTAGTGCCGGGAGACCATGCTTTCTACATATTGGGCTCCCAGTAATCCACTTCTCCATATTTATTCATGTTGGAACTGGCCCAAAAAATGATTCCGGTTTCTCTTGCAATGGCTGCCCGAAAGCAATGAGCTATGCCAGAAGGAGGCTGATGCATCTTCTATCAAAAAAAGGTAAACTGCCGAAGTAATGAGGGTGGGGCGGGGAGGGACCTTTAAATGACAGGATTTGAATGACTATAAATTATGTATAAAACTTGTAAGTTAATTATAAAATTATTTCGTTTATAAAATCACCACACATCACGGATCCCGGTGTTAACGCCAAACTATCAAGCATACTAACACCAGGAGCTGGGACTCACCAGGAAAGTCTTCAGTCCTGAAGACAGCCCAGCACTAAGATCTAAGATGTCAAACCAATAAAAACCTAGGAGTTTGGGGGTACTGACATCATAGTCACAAACACTGAAGGAGTGAACTCATGAGAGGGATGTACGCACCACAGTACATTCACGGTTGAAAAATAAGAAAAGACGAGTAAAATACCATCATTACATTTCCCTGAGATAGCACACGATTACAAAACCACCTCTGAACGAGGCATGACCTTCCCCAATCTTATCTCCTTAACACGTTACTGGACAACCACAAACTCCGTGCTTTTTCTGTTACCAAGTCGTCAGAATTTCCACGTAAGGTTATTGTGGAGGAAAGAAAAAAACATGAGTAAGGAGTAATCAGAACATTCTAACAGATTAAAAATGTACACCCAAATGGTGCAATATTTACCAGCCGCAGACAAGTGCTGGAATAATCACCTTTAGAGAGATTGCTGACAAAATAACAATAGTGATCAAATATGTGCAATTATGTAACTATTTAAACTTGTAACAAAGGCTTTTATGATACTATTAGCAGTAAATGAGCAACTCCCATAAAATATGACTATCACTCTGATAAGAGTTTAAGTACATACAGCCATTGTGATGTGAGACGACATTATTTTTAATATGTGACAAGCTGACAGGATTTAATTACCACACCTACTTCAAACTATTAGCTGTTTTCATTCAAACCTGAAAAAATAATATTTATGTGGCTATTGAGAATCATTATGATTGATGTCATCTTTTGTGTCGCTCCCTTTCCAGTCACTTGCATTTGTTATTATTAACAAGGAAAAATGAAAGGGGAAATGTGTGTTTTTGTTTTGCAACAAAGCTGTTCTGATGATGACTAACTTCTTCCTTTGAACACAAAAAGCCTGTTAAACTAACTAATGTACTTATAAAAAATGTTCTTTACAACATGCACGAAGCAAGAAAAGGAAGAAGAAAAAAAAACCCAAAAAAGCCTATAGGACTTAAGCCAGAATTAAAAGCAACCGAGGCCAGAGGAGTGCATGAAAAGCTGTCAGGAGACTTGTTATTCTTATTCTCAATTTCTTACAGCTCAGCTGCTCTCAAGGAAGAAAAGTCATAGTTTCTTTTAACCATATCCGCAAACAGATCTCACTTGAAAGGAAACACAGCGAGTGACTTGGCATGAATGGGCCTATTACCAATTTTCCAGCCTCGCTGCTGAATATTTATGCCGGTGACGAATGATGACACTGGGGAAGTATTTTAACACGGAGCCTTGCCTTGTAAATCGTCTGAATGATGCTGTGTCAAAACAACCCCTCCCATAAATCAGAGGCTTTAGGACCAGTATTTCTTGTTCGAACATGCTACCTGCTCAGCAGAATCACTTGTGTGAACAGGCATAGATTAATGTGTGCGAAGCAAAGCCATCTTAGCTCTTAACTTATAGAGCTATAATTTAACAGGTCTATTATCGTCAAGGTAATTTTGACAGTGCTGAAGTATTATGCTTGTTAAAAATATGCATTTAGCACTCACGCCACTGGTCATTTGAACTGAATAGGCAAATAGGTATCCTTACAATTATCTTTCTTCTCTATCGATGACTCTTGTTTCTGGCAAGGCAGTGGGATGTTGACAATGGACTTTGTAAACAGCATAGCAATACAGTTTTTCGGATGGTACAGAGAGCTCACCATGTTGCTTCCAGTTCACTTCTCCATGAGTTCTTTATTCAGCAACTCCGGGTGGACGCTGAGCAGTCCATTTCCAGGTTGAAGAAACAGAGTGAAAGTTCCAACCTGACTCTCCACAACCCTCAACTCCTACACCACACTCACCCCAATCCAGGGTATTTGAGATCTGGGACCTCACCTACAGGGCCTCCTTCCCCACTCAGTCAAGCTGAAAATGTTAATCCTCGGGGCAACCCTAGATTTTTTATTAGGGAGCACACAAGCAAATGTCCCTCTTAAACTCCAGTGCAAACATTCCTTTTCCATAACACCTCAACGGGTGCAATCACCTTCCACGGGAGAATATTAGTGGCCAAAGACGTTGGCATGTTATTTTTCTCTTTGTACAGTGTTTTAGCCCTAATTTAACTTGATCTGTAAAGAAAGAATTAATTAAATTTACACTTTTTTTTTTTACACTGGGGGAATAAATAAGCAAACACACACACACCCCACGGCAGAACACTCGGCCCTGGGAAAGGAACGCGCTACCACTGGCCACAGCCCAACATCAATTCTGTATTTCCCTGCAAGAACAAACACAGCACCCACTGACACCAGCGGCCCAGCGTCTGAGAGCCAAATCAACACATCGAAAGCAAACAAACAACTATTTATCTGGAATTCATGACAACCGACACGCTCGGCCAAGTGTTATGTCACCATAAGGAGGCATGAAGAAAACAAGACAGCTAGCTATCCACTCCTCTTGTCCCCGGAGCACAGGGTGAAATTCTAGAGACATCTGATAAGAAAGCAATGTGCCTGCTGCCTCTGATGGCGTGGGAGAAAACGGAAGAAACCGTGGTCCTATTTCTCCCCGAACTCGGGTTTGACTCAGGTCACACAAATGACCATATTCTACCCTTTAGGAATGAAAATACATCTGGTTAAGATGCCAGCAGCTGCCGAGTCCAGTTACTAGGTGGAGAAGGTGCCAGTTGGGAAATCCAAATAACCTAGTTTGAAATACTAGCTATTCTGGTACAATGCTGTGAATCATTCTTCATAAAAACAAAAGAGTTTAATGTTTCAAAGATAATAAACCATGACAATGCTTTTAAAATCTCCTTATCGTCCTGACCGGTGTGGCTCAGTTGGTTGGGCTTCATCCCGCCAAGCAAAAGGGTAGCCAGCTCTATTCCCAGTCAGGGCACATGCCTAGATTGTGGGTTTCGTCTCCAGACAGGGCACGTATGAGAGACAACCAGTCAATGTTTCTCCCCTTTCCCCTCTCTCTAAAAATAAATAAGTAAAATCTTTTTTTAAAAAAAAGGTAAAAAATAAAATCTCGTATCAACAGTATAAACTACAAAGACACAAGCTACAAAAATGGTATTTCCAAGAAAGCTTTCAAAAAAAAAAAATCAACCAGGTTTTGCTATATCCCTGAAATAATGTAGATCATGCTGCCCTCTTGTGCCAGACAGAAAAAATAAATCGGATTCTGCCCTGCAAGAACATGATTTACATTTAAAATGAAAATCCTCTCTTAGTTTCTGAGTGGCTTACTGCTGACCTGGGATTTGCATTACCTGTGTATTAAGATCCGATAGAACTGAGCCTTGGCTGGTGTGGTTCAGTGGATTGAGCGCCAGCCTGTGAACCAAAGGGTCACCGATTCGATTCCCAGTCAGAGCACCTGCCTGGGTTGTGAGCCAGGTCCCTGGTAGGGGGCGTGTGAGAACAACCACACATGGATGTTTCTCTACCTCTCTTTCCCCCTCCCTTCCCCTCTCTCTAAAAATAAAATAATCTTTTTTTTAAAAAAAGATCGAATAGCACAGAAATGGGGACATAATGACAGATGACAACGGTCAACTAGAAACAGGCAGACACAGCAGAGGGCGCGCGGCCACCAACCATGTCCGCAGGACACTATCCAACTCCAGCCGCAATAAGAATGCGCAGGTGGTGCCGGGGCAGCTGGAAGCCCAGTGGCTCTTTCACAGACACGCACGACACCCTTATCAAAACACATCTTAGGAGGAAAGGATAAAAAAAGAGAGAGGGGTGAGAGCAAGGAAGGTTAACAAAAACGGAAAAGAAAACCAGCTTTGCCCCTCTAAGACCACACACTAGTTGATGCATTTTACCCAAATAACCAGTTTATCGGGCTGTGGAACGTCAGTAGACCACGAGCTATGGCACTACTCAGACTACGCTGAGCGCACTTTAGGCAGCCATGTACGGGTTCAACATGGAGAGCAATGGCATAGTCATGACACTTGGTGCAGTGAAACCTTCTTGCCAATCAGCTCTCTGGAATGGCTACACTGCAGAGCAACTTTGTTATTAAAGAAAAACACACACTTTCCAGGTGGCCTTTGCCCTCCTCCTTAAATCCAAATGAACTTGGGACTTCAGCAGGGTACCCGAGGTTTCAGGACCCTACCCTGAAGGCCTGGGTTCTCTGCCTAAGTGCAAAGCATCCCCCATGGATTAACAAAATGCACGAGGATCTGGGAGGAAATACTAGGAGGGAGACAATTCACCTGGGGTGGGAGCATCGTGAATGAGTGTAGAAGACATTGCTACAAGCCTGGTCAGGGTCACTGAGAAGTGTCAGGAACCATCCTGCCTGGTTTCAGAAGCTGTAACCCCCGCTAAGGCTGAGGGAGTGACCTTGGACCGTAAGCCGCCAAGGAGACAAAAGCTTATCTCTCTGGAAGGAGCGCTGCTTCTGCTCCTCTTTCCATAACTGGCCCCCAATGCTTGGTTGTTTAACCAATGATGGGTAAGATTCCCCAAGGGGGAACAACCTAAGACAGGCACGATCACGTGGGAGGCCCCCAAGGAAGGACTTTGGGGGGTACAGCAAAAGGGGGCAAAGGACCGTCCCCCCTCAGCTTTGACAAAGCCTGAGTCCTCATTCTGTCTGGGAGAAGTCTCCTAATCTCTTGGCTGCCTCACTTCCCTTGCTCCACCTAAGCCTGAAACAATGACAGGGTGGTACAGCCCTGTGCTAGAAAGGGCGGGTTCCCCGGGTGATCAGGCCTAAGAAAGAATATGTAAAATCCTGTGAAACCTGCTTTGTTTAGAATGCTCTCAATTAAATGACAAGGATCCAAGCAAGAAGTGAGTTTGTTCCTCAAAGCTTTACAGCTCTTTAGCTATCTGACCCTGACTCAGAATAGGTACTCAGAGTTCTCTGTTACCTATTGTTTGATCCTTATTGCCTGACAATGGTTAATGAGCTTTATCTGTAATCCTGTGCAATGAGCCCAATAAAAGCCCATTGAGGAACAGGCTCCAGGCCCTTCTCCTTTGAGAGATTGGCTACCTTTCTTCCCCAAGCAGATCACGTCTCGGTGGACTTATTCTCATAAGAGAATAAGTGGCAGCCGGGGGAGGGTCCTTCTCTGCGGGCGGAGCCCCCCCACAGAGAAGATTCCAGAGAATCCGGGGACCAGAGATGGGTGTGGGAGGAAACTCTGGCCAAGTCCCCCACAAATCCAAACTGGGCTAGGGTTCGGGCAGATCCAGTATCCTCGGCCTAGAGTTTCTGCTGTCTGTACCACTCACCACCCGAGTGCAGCTCGCTGGAAACTACAGAGGGCCACAATGGTTGGACCTGTGATTTTTCGACTTGCTATTCTTCAGCTTTAGAATGGTGCGAAAGCTGTGCCTGTTCAGTAGCAACCACACTCCGAAAACTGGATTTTGATCTTTTCCCAGGCTAGCGGTGGACAGCACAGTACTCTCTCACGGTGCTGGGCAGAGGGACGATTTTGCACTACCGGAGGCTAACAACGTAAGTGTGCTGAGCACGTTTAAGGGGGGCTCAGCTAGGCTCTGATGTTTGGTGAGTTAGCTACACTAAAGGCATTCTTGACTGACAACGGTTCCAGCTCACGTGGGGTTGCAGGATGTAACCCGTTACATCGAGATGCATCCGTGCACACTGACCAAAGGCCTATCTGGCCCCTCAGTTTCCTAAAAACTGGGAGGTCGTCAGGACCCTGAGCTCAAAGGAAACGTGCTGACTCCTGAGTCTCCCCGAGCGCCTGCTCTGGGTCACGGTGTGGAGAAGAGAGACGTGCCTGCTGACCTCTGAGCTGCCCAGAGAGTGCACTCTGTCTCTCAGGGGGACCAACACCGGGCTGGGCACCGCACACACTTAACGGAACTTAAAAACCAAGCACGTCTAGCCCTCTACTCCAGAAGGGAGTTTTTTTTTAAATATTACAGAACCATGAAAGTATGCAGAATCAACGATGTCAACTATGAGGCAAAACTCACTGTTTTGGCTTGTTCTTCCCATTGTAAGAATTCCAAAAATGTTACGCAAGTGGAAATGTAAAATCAACCACATAAAAACAGTTCTGTGATCGAAAGCACCTTTTATTTAATCTGCTACTCAAAGAGGAAATAATTCATGGCCCCCAACCATTTTGGGCAAACGAGGCCGATCTTTGGAGTCCTTACTTGGGCTTCTGTTTTTTTGAAGGAATCAAACCTTGCCAATAGGTACCGGAGGGCGAAGCAAGATAAGCGCTCCCACACTGCTCTGAGATTAGCAGCCTCACACATTTACACTCAGTCCCAAACTCCTGCATAATGACGGACTCGGCACAGGGAGAGGCCTACAGGTCCCGCACAGGAAGAGTCCTGTTACCTGCGGTCACGAGCATTCGGAGGCTGCGATAGAGGAAATTCAGGCCCACTCAATGCTCCAAGCTTTGCGCCAGAAGTTTTCAAATTAGCTGGCAAAGTGGAGCGACTTCACAGCCGTAACGGGATGTGAGTCCTCCGATGGCTCTCTAACTATAGCTGTGATAAGACTGTAGATTCGTCTGGGCCTCTGCTATTTACACGTCCTCATGCTTCGCAAAGCGTCTGGATGAAATGGTGTTTGCTGACTCAGTCTACACACAATACTTTCCAGAAGAGTCTTCCTTAATCCCCACAGTGGTCTCGTGAGACAGGAAGGGCAGCTGCAATTGTTTCCGTCTCACGCATGAGAAGCTGAGATGCATCACTGCGAAGAGGCATCAGGCTGTGTGCTAAGCAGGCGCTGCTCCAAGTGCTGTGAGTGTATCAACCTGTGTAATTCCCACAATATCTCAAAGAAGTAGGTGTGCACAGCATCCTCGTTTTACAGATGAGGAAACCCAGGCGCAGAGAAGCTACGTAACTAGCACGTAAGTATCAATGTAACTGTAACCAGCCACTACGCAGTAAGCAGCTCCGGGACAGAAGCCAGGCAGCTGGCCCTTGAGTCCGTACTTTGAACCACGGCAACCTCCTGCTTGGAGATTTGCCTGCCCAGCAGTGTCGAGGGGCTCTGGGTCACTTGGCAAGTTAACGGCCAGACCAAGGCTCCTCCTGCGCTCCCTCCGCCCCGCCTCCCTGCCTCCGGGGGTTCCGTCAATTATTAGCTGCAAAAACAAAGCTGCCCTGGGCCTCACTGCAAGTCTAACCAACAGATCAGAGTGGGGATGTAAGCGGAAGGCCTAACTCTTCATAGGAAGCCAGGTCAGGTGGCTACACCTTCGGAAACAGGACAAGTCACAGGCCTCCGGGCAAAGGCATCAACCATGTGGAAACCACCGAGGACGCAGGTATCAAGAAACTTACTGCTGACGACCCACCTGGCAGGTCTCACCAAGCCGCTAATAACTGGTAACCAAAGGTCTACTTTAAAACTATAGAGTGAATAACTCTTATTGAAGAGGGTGTTTGCATTTTCACCCACCTTATGTTTTAATCAATTTTTCATGACCACTTTAGGTAATCCGCATAAAGCATGGGCCAAGAGCTCTGGTTTAGAAAGGGCAATGAGAGAAAGAAGCACTCAGCCTGTCTCACGCGGAGGGATTCCTTGTCAGAAGGTCCTTCCTGAAGGGTGGCCCCAGCTTAGCACTGTGTGATGCAGCCAATGTCCAAGCAGCTAGTCAACTACACTTACGTAGGTCTGCATGGAATGTACGGTGTTTCGTGGCCACAGAATGGATTCCTACATCATCCTGCAAAGCCAACATTCGTTTATTTTCCCACACACACAAATCGGAGGGAAAGCCTGTATGGCCCCCCCATGCAGATTTTCTCTGGTAAGAAGCTTCTGTCAGCAAGGCTTTTCATAGAAAATGAATCAACACGCGCAGTGAGTGGATTCTAAGCATCACCGGCATTTTCAAAGGCTGAAAGGCAATCGACACTAATGACAGGTGTTAACAAGACATTATTTACGGAGACACTTGGTATGGGACTTACCGATTGGATTTCTGTCGAAGAACAATACTGGAGCTTTCAAAATGGACTCAAACATTTTGTTGTGTAAAGTTTGCGAAGAGTTAACAAGGACGTAGAATACCAACAGAGATCTCGCGATGCCAAAAGTGACGGTAGCTACAGTTAAACCTGCAAGAAAGAGATGTCACTCAGCCCAGCAGCTCTGCATTTTCCCCAACAGCTCTCGGTGTGTCGGGCCGTGTAGAAAGATACAACGTATCTTATTCCACAAAGGACCTGGAGTCTATTAAGAATGTAATGCATTCATGAGATACATTGATAAGGAAGAGTATAAAATCATTTATTTTCTCTCAAAAAAGATACTACATGGAAAAAAATCTCAGGTGTAAACTACAATTCCATGGTCGTGTTTCCTAATTCCATCACAAGTTCTACTAAAAACTCAGAGGAAAGACAATTATAAAAAGTAGGTGATCTCCCCTTCTCCATATCCCAAATCTTACTAGTTAGAACATGTGCCATGTTCTAAAATTGGGGTATGTTTTGATACCAGCATGTGGTATTAACAGGGAAGGGGAGAAATAATTGACCATTTCCCTATAAAAACTGCCCAAGTAGCTTTAAAGAATACGAAACTACCATATGAAGTTGTAAGTAGAAAATATCTTAAATAATTGAATTGCAAGAAAATACAAATAATATTTTAACATAATTAATATAAAAGAGAAACTAATCTCTCACAGTTTTACATAAACAAAGCATTTTTAAATGAACGTAATCATTTAAATTATGTATTTTATTACTGGTATAAATGAATACCTATAGTGCACATAAAAATTAAAGCAGCTCTCCTAACATCTCTGGAACTCATAATGCAAACTAAAGTGGGGATAACTTCGATAACAAATAATCTGTTAAGTACTTCCCCCCACGCACTTCAGATGACAGGTCACTCTTCCTTAAACTCCGAAAGCTGCTCAAATTCCTGAATTCCATCCGCAGGCATTTTCCTGAGTCTGCCGTCCCCCGTGAACACATGACAGAATCATTTTCCTTCTTCCTTTAGGTCGCCCATCGCCCACCAGTTCAGAAGGGAAACAGCTAATGGATTTAGATTTCTCAGCAAGTGACCAACGAAATAAATGCCAAGTTTCAATGAGCGGTCTCTCACAAACATGACTCACTCTGCCTTCGAGGAAAGCCTGTATGAGTGTTTCCTGTAGGGATAGTTAACATTTCAGATGAGGCTTTCCTTTGAGAAAGTGTGTCCTGCTACCTACATTCTTGTGAGAACAGAGTGCCATGTTAATATTAGTCTGGCAAGCCAGATGTTAAATTACTCACACAGTTGGGAAGGTGATAACATTGTGATCTCAAGGTAAGAAAGAAGCGGCAGCCTAATGCCCAGACACTGGATTTCTCCCTGCTTAGCTTCCCTCTTAAGTAATTAGTGGAGCCCAAGAGATGAGCAGCGGGGGGAAGGGAGCTTTGCATACCTGCGAGGGAATAATGCTTTTCTTTGGGGGGCCTTGCTGCCAGAGGATTTCATCCAAGTTCGACAAAAGCCAGGGTTTATTCAGACAGAATTGGAACAATCCGAACCAGAGGGTGGGGATCCGTTTCTAATCCCCTTGCCCATCCATATAATAATGTAAGATTTAGCGAAAGCAACCTATTAGAATAGACAATAGCCACACATTTCCAGTGGCTGATTTTCTGAATGCTCAATCCTGGTTTAACTTCCAAAATCCAGTACAGAGCAAATTAAGAGTCTTCATTGAACCTCTTTCTTCTAGTCGATTTTAAAAATAATTATTCTAATTAATTCGCAGAGTAAATGTGACTCAGACTCTTAATCTGTTAAGACATTACTGAATTACTCCTGGAAGCCTCGTTACTCACACCGGCCCATTGTCGGCACCTCAGAGTCTCGTACAATAGACCCGAAGGTTCCACTTTACCTGAATAAATTCCTAAGTACCAGTTAAGATCCAGCTTCTCGGTCACATTTCCTTGTCCATTTGCAGTGGTGTTCAGGGCGCTCTGTTTATTTGCCCTACGAACAGGGAAGGAAGAATATTAAGCTAGAGATGAAATGTAGATAAATACCAAAACAACAACAAAAAACCCACACTTATCCTTGACTTGGGAGTCACATTCGTTGGGTGCTGGAAGACGGCTGACTCCCAGCTCGCAGCGCCCTGCGTACGTCTACCTTATAAACATTCAGTTTGAGCCCTGACTGGTGCAGCCCAGTGGGATGGGTGCTGTACTGCAAACCGAAAGATCGTCAGTTCGATTCCCAGTCAGGGCACATGCCTGGGGCGCAGCCCAGGTCCCCGTTGGGGGCATGCAAGAGGCAACCAATTAATGCTTCTCTGATGCACCGACATATGGTGTGTCCCTGTCCCCCTTCCCCCCTCTATAAAAATCCATAAAATCTTTAAAATGAAAGAAATGCAATTTGAACCACGCCTCTGAGTTCTCAAAATTGTCTGTGAAGATGCTGCTGGGCATCAGCCACGGGTGGAGAGCATGGGAGGGTCACACTCCACCAGCAAGCACTTTCCTTTTTCTTCGGGGAAACTAAGTGAGGATTGGAAGAGGAGGCTGAGCAAACCCCACCGCTGCCCGACTCTGCGAGACAGCGAGGCTCCCTGCTGCTTTCACAGCACCTTGCGGCCAGCCCAGAGAGAACGAACTCACCAGTAGGAAAGCCACCAATCCTGAAGAACATAGGACACCTGGAGCAGGGAGAAAGACACACGCACGAATCAAACGCCAACGTTCTGCACCAGCCGAAAAACTCTCCCTCGCTAAAAGCATTTCATCATCCGAAGGTTCCAGAAAACGCAGACGGCCGTACCAGCTCAGGTCAAGGCTGTCCCAAGCCCAACATCCCACATAACAACAGGTCAAGTAAGTGCCCGTCACATATTTAAATCTTTACAAGACATCCGTTATGGGTTTTTTTCCCCTATAAGTTAATGTACATGCAACACCAGTTAAGCATTGCTTATTTTGATCCCCACAAATGGCACATTTCAATGCCAACCCAAGTGGACAGCAAAAATGCAGTCACAGAGTATGAATAAATACCATATGAACATAGATATTACTGTAAATATCGAGCTGGGGGCACAAAACAAAGGTCCCTATTTACCTGCGCCACGACGTTCACTAGAATAAGGACGATGATGATAAACCAGTTGGCGCCGGCTGCGAAGTAGTTCCGGTAGGCCTTGAGACCGATTTTTCCTTGCGAACGGCTCTCCTCGGGGACTGTAACCTGTACGTTCTCAACCTGGGAAGGGAAAAAGGCAGTGAGAGACAAAACTTTAACCCGAAAATGTCAGACGTTCAGCCGTGCACTCCACTGGCCAAGCATAGGAGAACACGCACGTCTCCCGCGCCGGCCGCGGTGGGAAGTGGTGCCTCGCCTGCGGAGGAGGGGGTGGGGTATGTGGCCACGCCGCCTACGCATTAACCCTTGGGCCCAGCCACCCCACTTCCAGGAATCTTTAGAAGAAAATATCATTTGCATGAGGATGTTGTCGCGTGGCTTTGCTTAAAGTAGAACATCACGATTTCTGGCACGTGCGCAGCACCCCCAATTCACACATGAATGTACAAGCGTGTTCCACAATAACACACAAAATGACCGGGAGCCAGCGTAGCACTCTAAACCATTTCTGACACTCAATAATGGAAACAGAAAGCACAGTCGGAGCTCAAACTGTTGGCCAAATACTGTCAACGGGGTTGCAATAGCGACCTGGAGTGATAAGAGTCTGAATAACGAGGACGGCCACAGGATCGGAATCAATTTGGTTCCTGAATTGTAAAGAGTGATTCCTGAGTTTCAAATGTGAGAGACTCATCTGAATACCTGAACCGTCCAGGCTCCTGGATTTGCATAGTTGGGTTCAGATTCAAGGAATGCCTGCGTGTATGTTTAAGGGGGATCTGTGCATTTCTGCACTTGGGTCTGGAGGACTCAGAATGCATTAGAGGCTCACGTGAGCCAAACATGTCCTCGTTTGCATGGCCCACGAGGGAGTCAAAGATGGGTGACATGTGGTTCCCAGTCTTGAAGGGTAGGAAAAGAAGATGGAAACTCACTCTAAGGTGTCTACCGTGTTCCAGGTCCTTTGCACTTGCTACTTCTGGTCTATCACCAACCATCTCACCACGGGGCGAAATAATACCACCAGTCACCTATGGTGCCAGAACATTCCAACATATAAGAAAAATAGCTGATTTAATGTGGCAGGGTGCAGTCTGAGGGGGTCTTCAAATGAAGCCTCTGGGTGCAAAAGGGAAGCCTGGGGCCATCAGAGCAGGTAGGATGTGCCTGTGATAAATTCCAGAGTTCTAATCTCAATCACGGTGAGCCACACATACGTAGGAACGTATAGCAGTGCACTCGCTACTGATGTCCACAAGATTCTGCATCCCACACCCAAAGGAGAGCCCCAGTCAGCCTTGTTCCCCTCATTCTGTTTTCATTGTACAAATGCCACCGATTAAGCCCTCGGAATCATGGGATCTACTTTGGGACAAATGAAGATGTCAGGAGCACAACAGATGAAGACCCCTGGGGCCACCGAGAGCAGACAGAACCAGGGCATGCTGCGAGGTGGGAAACTCACAGATTGGCTCTCCGGGGCACCGTCTTTCAACGAGGGTCTGGAAGATTGCTGAGACCAAACGGAAGACTCCGAGAAGGTCCGATGCCTCAGCGCGGGACTTTCCGAGATGGAAGCTTGCTCGGCCTCCTCATTTTCCTTCTTTAAAAGGGAACCAAAATCTACCCCGGATTTCAGAAACTCCGTGTAAGTCCCCTTTTGCACCATTTTACCCTAAAATAAAAATGAAGAATGGGAGAGAGACACATTTGCATTTGATAATACTAATCAAGATAAGGTAACGGTTCTTAAATCAGGATTTCTGGAAGAAAATTATCCCTCAGCTCTGGAATTCTGGCTGACAAATCTAGTTCAATTCAAACCGGGAGACAGACTGAGCATCCTGCCTTCTGCTACACGCTGCATCACGTGCTGAGTGACATAAAGAAATCGGTGAGCGTGGGCTGCACTTGGAGGTCGTGATGTTAATGACCTCAGTCCTTTAAGGAAGCCAACGGTACAGATGTTGGTAGGAGTGTCAGAAGTCTTTTCAGACAACATGGAAACTGAGATGAGTCTCATATAATGAGCAGAATTTAAATTTAAAAGAACAGTATCCAGTGGAGAGGATATTCTGGGGCAGGGGACAGTGGGAACCATGATTAACACAGTTAGGCACATGCACTTCTGCACAGGTAAAAGTCACTCATCAAATCTTTGCCGGCCACTGTCACTGTATCATGTGCCCTACCGGGACAAGACCTGTGGGAGCAAGCCCTGGACACGGAACCCATGAGCGGCATCTTCATGGTCTTCATTCTGAAACCGCCCAAGAAACTTGGGAAGTTCCCAACTACAAGTTCAACGTTCCATATGTTAAAGTAATTAAACGAGGAGGCCGTTAGATGGGGGTGGCGCAAATGCCTTGGCAGCCTGTGCAAGGACACCAGCCCCAACCTGCAGTCAACACACTCAAACCCAAGAAAACGGAACTCGGGTGCAGTCACAAGCGGCCACCTCGGCCTTCCCAAACCAGGCAACTGCTTAAGTTACAGCCAATCAAATAATAGTTTTTAATTACGTGGGACATCTCATCCCATAGTTCCCTCTTCTTACCAAGTTGTATAAAATAACGTGCAGATGTTCTCACCATTTTCTCACCCAGTGGAGCAAGACTTGGCAGATTTACTCAGCGATAAACATGATATTAGGCAAAATCCCGGGATACAAAACAAATCAGAGCAGGAGAGCCCCAGTTAAGACAGGTTGGGAGAAAAATGGACCAGCCCTCCCGGCCTCCCACTCACCCCGTCCCCCCAGGAGGCCCATGGAGAGAAACCCAATGAAGCTTCCGGGAACCATTTGATACTGCAGAATCACACTACCCTTCGTGATATACTGTGTCTTGTTCCACTCAGGAGGCAAAATTCATACGTTTCATTTAACAAAATTACTACTTTCTACTTAGTATCTGTGAGATGCACAAGGAAACAGCTAATGGTGTAGAGAGAGCAATTTATTCAGCAGCCAATCCCTGGCAACTCCCTGAGGGGACCAGGGGGCAGCCAACCCCTCTCTGGGGTGAGAAGAGGGACCAAATGAACAGTAAGGATGAACCCAACTCATCCAGGGGTGCCCCAAAGGGGACCAATGTCTTGATAGTATCAATGTTGGGGGTGATGTCCTCAACAGAAGCACTAAGGGGATCCCCAAAACATCTAGGGACTAGGTCAACAGGTGGCTCTACTGTCCTGATTCTGAACTCAAACAATATGGCCACACTAGTCCCACGCCTCTGCACGTGAACTCAATTGTTCTCAAGTTTGAGGGATCGGAGCTCCGTATCCCTGGAGCAGCGGTGGAGCATCAGCACACGGAACTGCCCTTTCACAGTCTTTCTCAGGGCAGACGTTCCAAGAGCCTGTCTGTCAGAACAGACAAGGGTTAGGGATGGAGGTGCAGAGGCACAAAGGCCAACAAGCCACGAGAGACGCGTCAACCACTAAGCCTTAACAATCTTCATAACCTCCGCCCCACCAACCATGCTAGGCTGTTGTGGGTCGAACGGTGGCTCCCTGGAAGCTATGTTCAAGCCCTAGACATTATAAAGAGAAGAGAAAGGAGACTCAGACAGAGGGACAGCACCATGTGACAACACAGGCAGCGACTGACGTGCTGCATCCGAAAGCCACCAGAACCCCGGAAGCGGGAAGAGGCAGGGAAGGACTTTCCCCAGAGCCTCCAGTGACAGCACACCCCTGCCGGCACCTTGACTTTGAACTGCGGCCTCCGGAACGCGGACATTAAATTTCTGTTTGAAGCCACCCAGTTTGGGGGCTTCGTTATGGCAGCTGTAGGAACTGACGCGAAACTAGCCTAAGCCCACCCTTCCGCCTTCTGAACTTAGATTTCTAATTGTCTCTGCCGGTGCCCCTCCAGTGACCCTCAAAGGGGTCTTTTAAAGTCACGCATCAGACCACGCAGGCCCCTGCTCTGGAGGGTCAGCGGCTTCCTACGCATTTCAGGGCCTGCTGCATGCACGCCCGCCCGCTGCTCGTGGCCCATCTTCCTGCTCACTATGCCTCCCCCGCACTGGCCTTCCTGGGGCTCCTTCCAGGGCAGGTCCTTCCACAGGATCCTGCCTCAGGCCCCGCCCCCGTGTGGGGGGGCAGTCATGGTATCAGCCCCCCCTCTATCACTTTCACCCCATCTATCCCCACAAGGATGGAAGTCCCCCGATGGCCAGGACTTGGTGTCTCACAGCTGCGCAGGGTCTCACACTGGGAACCAAGTGCACGGGGCGCATGGGTGTGTCTGACGGGGCGGGGGAGCTAAGCGAGGCCCCCACGCTCCGTAATCAGTGGAAGACACTCGTTTGGGAAATTGCACAGAACAACCAAATGGACACAAACACATCTTCATATCTCTACTTCCCAAACAACGGGCTTTGACTTAAAACATGCAAGAGGAAAACAAAAAGTCCTAAATAAGAAAGCATCATTATCGTTAACAATTTCACTGAAACAGTTATCATTTAAAACTGAGGTTGCAGTTATATATATATATTGTACTCTAAGGTATACGGCTCGGCATGTAATGGTGGCATTTCTACGTGTCTTTGGAAGCATCCTCAAAAGCACGAGGCAGCAGCTCTGAGAAAAAAAGACAAAAACTGAGGCGGAAGGACGCGAGGACAGTGACCTGGCTGGGAGGCCTGGCCTTCAACAGGCCAGCGAGCTAGGCAGCTGCACAGACTTCCAGAAATGACTCACATCTTTCAGTATCAGAATCTGACTGGCAGCTTTCAGGTACTGCAGCTGGTGTGTCACTAAGATCGTGATCTTCTCGTGTAAGGTCTGACAAATGCACCTGCAGGGGAAGGGGGACAGCACGCAAAGACACGTTAGTGGGGTGCTCTGAAAAAATGTACATTTTGAAGACACAAGGAGACAAAGACAGCACAGTAGCTAAAGATCTGTAGTTCAAATACTAATACTAAATACAAATAGAAATCAAGGAAGCCGACGGGGTCCTCAAATTCGCTGGCAGTGAAGTTGAATCTAGCTCCATGAAGAAGTTCTAAAAAACAGTCCAGTGCAGGAGGCAGCTACTGCTAAGTGTTGTTTTTCTCCCCAGTAAAACTCGGCTTGACAATTTATGTATATTTTGTGTTGAAAAGTGATTGAGCAATACCAAGATTCCACCACCTGACTGAATTGAAATACCAATTATTTTATCGCTGTGTGGGAAGAGAAGAAAGAGGGAGCTATGATATTAAAATGTGTGCATGTTTTCTTAGACAGTTTCCTGGTTGATTATTTATGATTTATGGTGTACCTATTAAGCAAAAAAAAAGTGTTAGATTCTCAGGAACCTTTGTCAGAGTGCATTTTTTAGATGCTTCTCCTAGACAATATTAGACAGAAAGTAAATGTTAGTGCAGCTTGCATCGGCCTGCACTATTCCCAGTCCCACCTGGGAAGCACGTCATCGGCTGTTAGGGCTGAAAACCTGCCGAATACGAGGATGAATGAATGAACCCAAATGGCCCTTATCACAGTGGACGTCAAAGGACATCCCAATTCTCTTAGTGAAGACCAGCCTCTGCATTCAACCTTGAAGTTTTGTGTTTTCTCTTTTACAGTAACCCCTCCAAGCGCTCCAACACTTAAATGCAGACCCCTGAGAACTCAGCCCCAGCTGCAACCTCCAATGGTCTGCAACCGCACCCCCCCCCCCGTCCCAGGTAAGAGAATAGCTGGTCCCAGACCCCAGGGGATCCGAGCAGGGCTCTGGACACACCCTCTGGTTGCACCAGTCACACACTGAGCAAATCTTGGAAACAGGGCCACAACTCCCCCTGCAGAGGTGGGTCAGAACAATAACCCACTTAGTCAATGCTAGCTCCATTCTCCACTCTTCCTATAACCTGTAGGTGCTGTCTGCTTTGGAGTCAGGATAGAAAAGTTCTAAGGGGACACGTTGGAGACTGGTCATATGACCAGACGCAAGGCCCCAGGGTGCAGACGCATATACTATCACGTCATTGTCTATGTCCAGAAGGATCACTTTTTCCCTTTGGACCTGGCTCTGTTTGGCTCTTGTCAAGCTTACTACTAAACCTTTTAATGGAAGTATTTCACCTGATTCCAAAATTACCTGCCACTAACCCCTGAAGGCACGTGTTAATCAAATCTGATAGGTTGCTATTTCTGAGATGGGTGAACCCAAAAGTTTTCAAATGTTTTCTTCCTAACAGCCCATCATTGATTAGGTAACATAATTATGATGATATTGTAAGTTGATGGCTTTAAATGTCTCCTACATTATGCTTTTTATTAAAAAGAGTGAAAATTTCTGCCCTGACTGATGTGGCTCAGTGGGATGGGTGTTGTCCTGCATACCAAGAGGTCACCGGTTCAATTCCCAGTCAGGGTGCCAGGGCCAGATCCCTGGCTGGGGGCGCACGAGAGGCAACCGCAGACTGATGTTTCTCTCCCTCTCTCCCCCTTGCTCTAAAACTAAATAAATAAAATAAAATAAAAAGTAAAATAAGACAGGTTGAGCTTCATTCCATCAATATACATTTGTTGAGATGCCCAGCACTGTTCTAAGCACTAAGGATACAACCACTGGTAAAGAGACAAATGACGCTCTGAAAACAGAGGACAGCGGTAAATAAATACAGAAAATGCACCGCAGAGCCGTGATGGGGGCTACAGAGACAAAGCCCAGAGAGGGCTGGGGCTGCTCTCTTTGTTGGGGGGGACAGGTGAGCCATGAGAGCATCTGGGGAAAATCATGGAAGAAGGCACAGCAGGTGCCGTGGCTCTGGGAAGGAAACAGGCCGTGCAAGGGCGCTGTCATGCGCTCACAGTTTAGTGGGGGGTGGGCAGGTGTAAGGTTCAAGTACAGCCCCTTGAGGGAGGCAGGAAGACACAAGCTCACAACTCCCCCTGGAGGGCCAGGAGGGCCAGGAAGGAAGGTGGTGCTGGTGTCCTCCATCTTTCTCCTTTGCCCTGGCACACTGTCCCCTGGCTCTTGCACAGACAGACAGATATGAGAAAGGGCTCACCTCATTCTCAATACCAGGCGGAAGCATTCTCAGTACCTGGCTGGAATATGTACTGAGTTCGTGCGAGGAAACGCTGGAAGGGCGAACAGGGGGAGAATGCAAAGAAGCTTGCTCGCCGTTTCAAGACTTTGAGCTGCATCCTGACCACGTAGGGGGGTCAGGGAAGGCCTGGAGCAGGGACAGGGAACTGAGGAGGCAGCGGGGCGGGAGGTCTGATTAGATCACAAGAATTCGTGAGGCAGGAGGTGCGGGCGTCTGGGGACGTGGGGCTTTCTGAAATACCACACGGATCCCTGGCTAGAAACAAACTTGATTGGCATCATTAATCTAAGGGCCCCTAACCTTCTGGATGTGACAGAGTCCACTTAATGTTTACGACATCGACTAGTCTGTAGAACCCACAAACCCTAGTAACCTTGGGTATATACTCGTGACTGCGGTAAACTGTTAATGGCAAGGAAAAGCGCAATTCATTCGCTTCTAACACAAACCACTTCGCACTACTAAGCTTCGACATGACTGACATCTTTCATCGCGTATTGTTCAATCCAATTTTCTGACTCATTGAGAACTTTCTCCAGCTGCTGCTGAGTGGTTTTCTAAATTGTATCCGTGCGCCCGGCCCAAAGTTTCTCTAAAGAACGTGGTTCTGATTAGCAAACAACAATTTTAACAAGCTTGCTCCCATCGAGTGTATATCCAACGTCGTTAAACCCAAAAGGGGCGAGAGGACTTTATAAATACCTGTGGTCGAAGGACTTGGGAGAGCTTTTGTGATGAGCGCACTGATACTTAGCAATTAAAACCCCGCCCCCTTTTCTCCTAAGGACAGGAACGCATTGGCCAGCAGAAACGGTTCCCGGCGTGATGGAAAACTTGTGCGGACACGCGCGTCAGGGAGGCATCGTGTGGGAGTTCCAGGTGGAGTCCGGGGAGCAGGGAGGATGAGCTGCTACTGGGGACGCCACCAAGGGTGGGGCGGGTGGGGAGTCCCTGTGTTGGCTGAACTCAGTACAGTGACAGGGGAATCCCATCACTGAACTCAGCACAAGCCGCGAGGCCTTCTCAGCCTACGGGGAAAACCCGTAGGCAGGAAAGCGTGGGAGGGAGAGGTCAGCCCACACAGCTACAGGCCATGCCAAGTGTCTGCTGGCTCTGCTGTCCCCACTCTGAAGAGTTGCACGTACTATGTGCTTTTTTTAAAATTGTGATCAAGTTTATGTGAAATAAAATCTACCATTTTCACCATCCATCTCTAGAACTTTTCATCACTCCAGTAAATAAGCACATTTTATACATCCACACTTTGGTGGAGAAAGGTGGGGGGACCCTCAAATCCCAGCTCCTAGCCCTGGCCACTGTGGCTCAGTTGGTTGGGTCAACGCACAAAGCAAAAGGTCAGGGGTTCGATTCCTGGTCAGGGCACCTGCCTGGGTTATGGGCTGGGTCCCCAGCAGGGGGCCTGTGAGAGGCGACCAATGTTTCTCTCACACATTGATGTTTCTCTGCCTTCTCTTTCTCCCTCCCTATCCCTCTCTCTAAAAATGCATAAATCTTGAAAAAGAGAAAATCCCAGCTCCCAGTGTGCGGCCTCACGCCGTCTCGCTCTCACAGTGCTGACTGTGCTCGCATCTCTTCACTTCACTATTTAGGGGCTACGGTGTCACCTCCCCACCCCACCCCCAAATTCTCACATTGATGCCTTCAGCCCCTCTACCTTAGAACCTGGCGACAGTGATGAAGTTAAAATGAGGCCACAAGGGCGGACCCTAATCCAATCTGACAGGTTTCCTTAGAACAGCCAATCAGAATATAAAAAGGACGGGCAGGGGGCGGGGCGTGGTAAGCAATGACCATGTGAGGACAGCACAGGAAGGTGGCCATCCACAGCTAAGGAGAGAGGCCTCGGAAGAAACCAAACCCGCAGACACCTTGCTCTCCGACTTCCAGCCTCCAGAACAACGAGAAAATGCGTTTCTGTTGTTCAATTCCCCCGGCCTGTGATCCTTCGTTATGGCAGCCTGCTTCAGACTGAATGCATGTGCCTCTGAAAATTCATACACGGAAACCACATCCCTCCCGGGGTGGTATTGGAGGTGGACCTTCAGGGGGGTGACTAGGTCATGCGGGGGAGCTGTTGTGAATGGGATTTGTGCCCCAGTGGAGGCGACCACCACAGACAAGTGCCCTTCCCTTTGCACCGTGTGAGCACACGGCGAGAAGGGGGGCCAGGGGCCGGTTCCTCAGACTCCAGATCTGCCTGGACCTTCAACTTCCCAAGCCCCAGAACTGCAGTGAATTTATGTCATCTTTAAACCACCCCGTCTATGGCACTGTCTCCACACCCTTGCCCTCCTGCGGCTCATCGGTACCTTCCACCAAGCCCCGTCCACAGGGAGCTTTCTGATCTAAGCTGAATGCCTGGAGCTGCACGCTTCTACTTCCTTGGAGCATCTGTTACCCTTTATCAAAGCCCATTAAGCCTTGAGGTGAGCCATGCATTTGTCTTGACAAACTCCAACTAGAGACAAATTCCTTAGGGGCCAAAAGGAGACCTAAACTTCCTGCCCTCCCTTCTTTTGCCCAATGGGGATCTGCACCCGCTGGCTTACTGCCCTCCTTTCGTAAACTAAAATGTTTGTGCGATCACATGTGTGAGAGCCCCTGTCTCAGGGCACACAGTAGGGCTTCCACAACTACAACACTATAGGGCTTCAACAAGGGCAACTGAAAGGGTTCGGTGGCTTTACCGGCAGCAAGGTAACTGTGGGGCAGATGTGGATGCTGTTTTACCAAGAGCCAAGTTCACGGCCAGCCTAGACTGTATAGGAAATGTCCTTCAGTGCACATCAGGTTGTCGTATACACAGAAAAGAGATTCAGGTTGTTCTAGCTCACTGGCTCAGGGCCTAAGCAAAAGCCAAAGAACACAAATTCCAGAAACACAAAGTGAGAAGCAGGAGGGCTTAAGCCACAGTCCAGAGTCCTAGGTTCAAATTCCAG
Source organism: Trachops cirrhosus (assembly GCA_028533065.1). Lineage (NCBI taxonomy): Eukaryota > Metazoa > Chordata > Mammalia > Chiroptera > Phyllostomidae > Trachops > Trachops cirrhosus. The sequence continues at coordinate 7,282,221 of CM052548.1, read as the reverse complement.
TTAACCCGACATGGGGGGTATGAAATGATCAAAACCATACCCTGCTACGGAACAAATCATTCTTCAACTTCCAACCCACAGAATGAGAAGCAGAAACCAACAAGGTCTTTCCATGGAAGACCCATGTCACTACCGGCAACATGACTTCTGTGCCAAAAACAACGGCAGAGAAAAAGAACTGGCAACCAACTAACCGGTTACTGAGTCCCACCTGCAGATTTAAAATCTATACATCGTCTCTCTTGTTTTGGGGTCTGGGTCCATCAACAGTGTCTTGCCTATCAACTGCAAGTGTGTGTGTGTTGGGGCGGGGGGTGTGACTTGCAAAATTTGCCCTTAATCTCTTAACTCCCTAAAGCATGTCCTCCATTCGCCTGCACCCACTGTAACCACCTTCTGGTCCTTGTACATCTTGACCTCCTATTTGTGCAAAATTTCTCTAAAGTGGATCTTGTGTGGAGGGAAGGAAGGGGAAAGGGGGACATCAGAGCAGAGCACACTCCATCTTCTGGGGCAAGAGGCTTCGCTGCACAGGGAAGGCAGGAAGCAGGAAGCAGGAAGGACATAAAACACGAGCGGACTCACAGCTGGAACAGGTGCCTGCCGACCTCTGCATCCACCGCACTGAGGGGGTCGTCCAGGAGGTAGATGTCTGCATCCTGATACACCGCTCTGGGAAACGGAAGGACACATCAGGGAGGGGAGCGCTTCCGGCCCCGGCAGCTCGTCGCCGAGTCTCAGCAGTGTTCAACAGTTCGGCTGATGTTCACTCCGAGGGCCAACGAAAGAACCCAAGACTAGTGCTTCGCACAGTGAGCAGGGGCTGCGCGTCCCCCCGTCCCTGGAAGCCGTGGAAGAGGCACGTGCGGGATGCCAACCAGAATGTGACTTACCTGGCGAGGTTCACGCGGGCTTTCTGCCCTCCACTCAGCGTGGCCCCCCGATCTCCTATCACAGTGAGATCGCCGTCCTCCAAAAGCTCCAAATCCTATACAGAAATAGGAAGAACGATGCCTTAAAATGTGTTCTCCCACTGCCGTCCTAAACTTTTAGCCTCAGTTCTTCACGCACAAATCTGACCATGGCCATGGATTTATTTCATAGGACTCCATTGTAAGCTTGCACCTTTCAAGTACACTCCCAGGGCACCTGGTTTGTGTCCATCCTGTAGTTTTGCACAGGGTTGATGCATTCAACCATTCTAACAGATGTTTACTGAACATCGACTATACGTCAGGCATTGTTGTGGGCGCAACGAATTCAGCACGGTGAAGAAAAGAGCCTCTGGAATTGCGGAAGCTGATGAACGCAGAGTTAGGGGATAAAGTCAAGATTTTGGCCACAGGCAAGCTGCAGTAAGTACCGGTGACGACAGCCTGCAGGTGGATGCGCCAGTCTGAAGGTCTGTGCTACAGGTACAAGTGTGACAGCTGGGGGCACATGCCTGGCTTGTAAAGGCACAGGACTTATCTTATCAGGAAATGAGTGTGTCTGGCCCTGACCGGTGTGGCTCAGTGGGTTGGGTGTCATCACACAAAGTGAAAGGTTGTTGGTTCGATTCCCAGTCAGGGCACATGCCTGGGTTATGGGTTCAGTCCTCTGTTGCTCTCCTTCTTAATCTCTCTCCCTTCCCCTCTCTCTAAAAATATATAAATAAAATCTTTTTTTTTTAAAGAAAGAGAGAAGGGTCTCTTAACTAGTCATTGCGCTGATCTCAGCCTCAGCTCTGGAGAAGGGACAACACTCAACCCGTGTCTTCACAGTGATACTTAGGGCACAATGACAGAGTGACAGACAAGATCTGTACAAGAAATAAAAGCAGGAAGAGCGGTCTGAGCAGGAAGAACCAAGGTCTGTTCCAGGATCAGCTGGACTAAGCAGATGCTTGTCCCATGCAAGCCAGGAAAGACTCAAAGCTAAGAAAAATGAGAAGGTTTGATTTGAGGACCTGGGAATCTATGGAGAATTATATGTGAGTAGCATTTAAGAAATAAATGGACAAATCACAGTACCTAGGAAAGAATATGATAATAACACCCCTAAAAAACAATCAGGTTTGAATCACCCATTACTACAGTAGGCATTTTTAATTAGATTACCTATAATTATTGCTAAATGGATCCTGGCATAAACAAGGATCAGTCTAGAACACACAGCAATACCTGTCTGCAAACACAGCCTTCATGTCTTTGTCTGGACTTTGGCAAATGTGGGGGAGAAAGCAAATGGCACATTGGGATCGCCCTAAGTCTCATCTTCCTCTCCTACAAAATGTGCTGCAGAAACAAGGATTCCTGACTCAAGGATGCTGTGAGAACCAAGAGGAAGTGTATGGACAGCCTCTCCAAATGGAAAAAGGACATGAATTAATTTTTGCTATTATTTCCTGACCAAGCCAACAGCGGGACCTCATTCACATTCTGATTCCATGTGACTCATAACAGGCGAGAGAAATAGAGTATCAACATCGTGACCCATCCCTGACACACACAAAGACGCAATGTCACAGAGTCCCTGCGTACTCAAAGCTGAAGGACATCAAATGAAGGACAGCAGTGGCTCCATCATAAAAACTCATTATTATTTCATACTATTTCTTTGTTGAGCTAAGAAGTTAGAACCATCTCTTGCTTTGGGTTTTCAGGGGAAAAAAAAAAAAACAGTGAGCCATTTTAACCTAGACTCCCAGCCTTCTGGGAACACACACACACACACACACACACACACACACACACACACACACTGGAGGTGTACTTGGCCCCTGGTTCACTGTGGACAGTCCTGGGAAAGTGTCCTTCACGTTCACGCCTTGATTTCACATCGTTTTGCTTCCCTTCTCAAAATAAAACCATGCTGTAGCAGAGCAATCTTAGTCTTTTTCTAGAAAGGGCATTTAAACACCATTCTTTTCATTTACCACAGCGAGGAAGTAAGAAATGGGCTCCCTCCGAGTCCGGTGGGACTCTGAACCGAGTCCAGTGTTTGTTGACTCTGCGATCTATTTATAGACAAGCCTCCGATGGGAAAAACATTTCAAAGGATCTGAAGGAACACCGGGCTCGGACTAATTTCCTAGCCATGGTTGTCTGATTTGGCTAGAGCAG
>CM052548.1:7232041-7278617 GCA_028533065.1 Trachops cirrhosus | reverse complement strand
TTGGCCAAAATCACACACCTGATAAACAGAGAAACTGAGACTCAACCCCACAGCTGTCTGGCCCCGGGGCCCTGGACTTTACCACGCCCCCCTCGGCACCTAATGTCATTGAACTGTTTCCTAATGATGTTCTGTAACTCACCACGATGTCACTGAACACGTCGTCAGCCTCCATTGATGTGGCTACACGTGAGTACTTCCTGTCTCCCTATTTTATCACAGAAATGTTTTCAGCTCAATGAACTTAGACGTTTGCTTCAATTAGATGAAGTATCGGGCATTTTCGGGATGGCAGCTAAACCTCCTGGAAACCTTCTGACTCAATGTCCCCATGTTGTAGCAGAAACTTCAGAGGCCCAAGCAGGTAACAGGATGGGTCCAAAGGGGCAGTGGGCAAGGGACAAAGTCGGGCCAGAGCTCCACTCTTTCCTTCCCCCCAACCCTGGGCCTCCCTTCCAACCAAAGCCCTGACTCCTGTCCCACATCTGACCTCACGGAGAGCCGGGAGCACCACTATTCACCGACTTTTATAACCCAAAGCAAGTCACATGGTATTTATCAGCATCTTTCCTTCTCTTGTGGCTAAATTATATTCCCCTATCAGGTAAGTTTGGTGTTCATCATTCAACTGTTAATTGTATTTAAATCTCAAGATGCAATTAAACATTTCATCCTGCCCTTTTCTGAGAAGCTCAATGTCATTTCTGAACACAGGGAACTGATGCGGTAGGAAGAGGGAATTTTAAATCACTCTGTTGTTTTTAAATAAATCACAGGTCACAAACAAAGTGGGATGAAAAAAACCGGCAGTACAATAGGGACCTAGGAGACGAACCGACCCAGTGCCAAGTGCAGACCCTGAGTCAGACCCACGGTCACCACGCTCTCTCACTGAGATAATGAAACGCAAATGCTGACCAGAACCTGGTGCTGTTTGGGGATTTTGGCCATTTTCGGGAGTGATGGTGCGAAGCTGGTTTCCCCAGGCTCTCTTATATTCCAGAGATAACTAATGAAACATTTACCGGTGAACTAATATGAGTCCCGGATCTGCTCCAGGGACCTTGGGCTGGGGGCGAGGCGAGCAGAGGGCGGCAGAGATGAGACAAGACTGGCTACCAGATGCCAGGGGAAAGCGTGCAGGCGGGTTCCTCACACTGTTCTCTCGAGTTTCGCAGACTTTTATAACTGTCCATTTTCAAAAGGTTAAAAATCGCCCTGGCTGGTGCGGCTCAGTGGATTGAGCGCTGGCCTGTGAACCAAAAGGATGCTGGTTCGATTCCCAGTCGGGGCACATGCCTGGGTGTGAGCCAGCTCAGGGCCCCAGTAGGGGATGCGGGAGAAGCAACCACACCGTGATGTTTCTCTCCTTCTTTCACCTTCCCTTCCCCTCTCTAGAAACAAATAAATAAAATAATATAGGCTAAAAATTTTTAAAAAAGGTTAAAAGTCAATAAAACTTCATGAAACAAGCCCAAAGGAAAAGGCATTCTGTGAACATCAGTATCACACCGGGATCACAGCATATGTGCGCACGTTATTAACCCTGCAGACCAGCTGCAGGTTCTAAACAGCATTCCGACATTTTCCATGTGAAAAATAAAATTGTTAACAAGCCTTGTAGATTAAACCAATGTTACTACCATTATCTGGAGTTCAAGCAGATGCGACTCTAACATCATTACTCACCTTCTTCAAAGCACAAGCCTTTATTACTCTTTCATATCGTTCCTTTTCATATTTCTTCCCAAATAAAATATTACTCCTCACGGTTCCTGAGAACACCCAGGGCTGCTGAGAGACATAGGCGACCCTTCCGTGCACAGTGACCAGTCCCTGGCGTGGGGGCAGCTCCCCCAGCACAGCACTTAGTAGCGACGACTGAAAGAGATTGCAAACAAACACACGTCACAGGCAGCACACAGAACTAGCCGCTGCTAAACGGCCTGGCCCTGGGGTTTGAAAACCGTCGCAGCCCCGCCCCTTAAATGGGAGAAAGTGCAGCCCTGGAAGGTATAATTAAAAAAATTTAAAGTAACACTATTGGTCAGGGTAAACTAATGGTTGATAAGGGCTATTAATAAAATAAGAGTAGAGCCCTGACTGGTGTGGCTCAGTGGGTTTGGCGTCTTCTGGCAAAGTGCAAGGTCAGGGGTTCGATTCCAATCAGGGCACATGCCCAGGTTGCGGGCGGACTCCCCAGTCGGGGCATGTGTAAGAGGCAACCGATCGCTGTTTCTGTCTCACACTGATGTTTCTCTCCCTCTTTTTCTCCCCTCCCTCCCCTATCTCTGGAATCAATAACAGAAAAAAATTAATAAAACAAATAAAATAAAATAGAGTATAACAAGCTCAATCTGCCCAAAAGTTTTGCCCCAAATGACACGCTGTACTCAACACAGACGAATTAGGGATGTCTGACATTCGTAACTAACAGAGTCACCTGGAATGATACATATTTCATGTCTGACGTTCAACGCCTCTGTCCCAGCAACCAGGTGCCTTTTACTTGATCCCTGAAAGCTGTGTGTACACAATAGAGGGTGCAACACAAGTAACGCCCTGTCTTTATTACTAAATCTTTTATTACAAACTCATAAGCATGTAATTCTCTAACATAACAGTATCACACTCCAGCACACCACATGACATTTTAGCTGAAATGCTCACACGAAAACTGTAAATGATTACACCCATATCATTATCACCCTACCAAGCACACTCGCGCAGGCTTTACTCCTGCTGAGCCCCGCATATCCGGAGCACCAGAAAAGAGTGTTTAAAGGAACTCTGAAGTGAGTCATGTTTCCAAACAGCGAAAAGTCATCCTAATAGAAATAGTTCCCGTCATTTTCACAGCCTGTGCGTAGATTTCGGTGTTTCGTTGTCTCAGAACACACAAGACCAGGTGTGCACACGCATGTCCTCCAAATCTGTCAGGACACACAGACGTGACATGTCCGTGCCTCTGTGAGCAGAGTGCTCACCCCACAGAGCTGAAATCATGTTTCCCCATCCGTCCCGCCCACGACTGGGTTGCGTCTGGAGGGCAAAGGCGCCCGGGTCCTACACCACCTGTATCGTCTGCTCCCAGCATAATGCCCTGTGCACGGCGGTGCGTTTACTACGCATGCACAGATGGGACCAGGATAAGTCAGATGAAGGAGCATTTCAAGCTTTCTGGAAGAGCCTTTACAACCTCCAGGCTTCCTGGAAGCCCCAAGAAGAAACACAGAATGGGCTGCACCCAGATTTATCGGGTCCTGCAACCTTCTTGCAAAAAGAACGTTCCAGGGAACACGCTTTGAGAAGTGCCCTTCTAGATACACCCAGCTCATACTTGTGAAAGGGAGAAGCATCGCTGTGAGAGAGACACAGCGAGCGGTGGCTTCTCCATGCGCCCCGACCAGGGACCGAACCTGCAACCTGTGTCCTGACCGGCGACCCTGTGGTTACGGGACGATGCTCCAACCCACCGAGTTGCACTGGTCAGGGCTCAACCCCGAGACCTGAAGATGGGACGCGGCGTCGCATGAAGCTGCCGGAAGCGTTGACAACTCACCTTTCCGGCTCCCACAGGTCCAACCACAGCTAACAGTTCGCCGGGTCTGACAGTGAAGGAAAGGCCTTGCAGGGTGGGGGTTTCCGATGCCTGCAAATTCAAGTTTACGAGAGAGTGTCCGTTTCAATAAAGCCACATGCACCACTTCAAAAAGTGGAGAAAATGATGTAATAGTCACTGATATGGTAACCCACATCTCCCTCTGTCCTATTTTAGGAGTCTGCGTCCCGGAGTGCTTTTTCATCCAATCACATCTCTTTGGGGGTTTGAACTAGCTTCCACTGCCTTTAGGAAGCGCCAATTCTTTTAACTTATTTATTTCCATATGGACCCGGCTCTAGATGCAGAGTGCAAGAAGTACAAATGACAAGGCACCTCCTCGAAATGAAAACTTCTTGACACGCACTAACTTACTACTAATAACACACTTAACAGAACATTCAGCATGGGAGGTTTAATCCTTTATAACCATAACCGTTAGTTTTACTCTTATTTCATCCATCTCCACAAGGTGGCGGCATAAGTACACGGCATGCCTGCCCGTCCCTAATAAACAATTTGGAATCTCCACCAACCTCTCCCTTCACTTGAAAAAGACCAAATCCATTCATTTCATGAGAGGCCAGTCAGTGAGACCTGCCCCCACCTACCTGCCTGGCTGTCTAGTGGCGCTGTTTAGAGAGTCTATGTGTTTCTCTCACACTGGAACCCAGCATGCACTTCACCTTGCCTCAGCTTCTCTCCAAAGCCCTGTGGTGGTGCCCCTCCCCCCACCCAGGGGCTCTGCTACCTCACCTGACACCCCCTAAGCACCCCCTAGCATGGGGCGTAATGCATCCACAGGCAACGCCAGCACAACAGAACAGGGTGATCTGTACCACAATGCAAGCTGCAGAAAAGGCTGAGAACATGTTGCTAAGATTCTTGGAAGAAGAACAAAACAGTTCATCTTACAATGTTGCATAATTAGGTACAAAAAGAAATTTGGTCAGGTGTCATACAAAGTGGGTGTTAGCTACCTCAGTGCTTTGTCGAACTCACTGCTTTCAAGAGAGCCCATCTTTATAATGAATTTTAATGTGCTTTCTGTAAATGCTCGACAATGGACTATGACGAGCAGTGCAAAGCAGTAGGTAAATCTGACACGTGAAGGCAGGGCGGGTTACGTAAGGCAGCCCGGGCAAGCTTCCGGGTGCAAAAGGGGCAATGACGTAGCTTTACATACTGGGTATTGCTTTGCTGGAGAGGGCAGACCCTGAACTAAAACTAGGTGGCCCTGACTGGTGTGGCTCCGTGGATTGGGCGTCGTCCCACAAAGCAAGAGGTCGCTGGTTCGATTCCTGGTTGGGGTACATGCCTGGGTTGTGAGTTCAGCCCCAGGTTGGGGCACGTAAGGTGGGGGAGGAGGCAACCGATTGATCAACGTTTCCCACGTCAATGTTCCTCTCTCTTTTTCTCTCCCTTCTCTCTAAATAAATAAAATCATTTAAAAAAAAAAAAAAAAACTAGGTGACCACTATAAGGTGGCACAGAATGTAAGAATCACGGGCATGAAAACACAGTTCCTGGCAGTGGTCCCCCAACCTCCAGGCGGTGGTCTGGGCCTGCTAGGAACCAGGGTGCACAGCAGGAGGTAAGCTTGACTGTGATGGGCTTGAATCGTCCTGAAACCACCCCCACCCCCACCCCCGGTCCTCGGGGAAAACTGTCTGCCACGAAACTGGTCCCTGGCGCCAAAAAGGATGGGGACCGCTGGTCTGCAGAGTTTGGACACCTGGACCACTGGCGAGGGAGAACCAGTGGTGGTGGTTGGAAGGAGGGGGCTGGGCACCTGTTCGCTCAGGCCCCGGTTCCTGACCTTCCCTGGCTGCGATGGGAACTGCCAGCTGCTAGCACTGCCTGCAAACTTGCAAGTCAGCTCCAGCTCAGCCCTGGACAGCACTGTCTGACACTGGGAGGCAGGACGGGAAGGAGCTGGTACCCACCCGTCCGTCCACCCACTTCCAGCTGCCTTCCCGAGACAGTCACATCGCCTCTGCAGAGCCAGCACCAATACCACGGCCCTCGGCTCCCGGGTTCTCCTCCCGCAGCCACTGTGTCCCAGTGGGGGACTTGGTTTAGCTCTTGCCATTGCTGATCTCTGGTTCCCATCCCCTGCCACCTATGTAACTAATTTCCTGCAAGAAACTCCCTCCCCCTGTGGTGTGTCTCTGTTTTCCTGGCTGACCCCAGACAGATACAGCAGGCTGTGCACCCAGGACCAGGGAGCCAGGGAGAAAAGAGATCCAGGTATGGAGAAGAGGGGCTGCCTGCCCTGAGTGTGCAAGTGGGAGAACTTCTTGAGGGTAGTCCCTGGTTTTTTCTCTTTCCCTACTTGTGTAAATGTCACAAATAAACCAAGTGTTGGAAATATCCATGTGATCCTGCCGGTTCCAGCTGTCAGTTTGCCACAGAGTGAAACCCTGAGACGGGGCTCCAGTGAGCCCCCGATGCCCACCTGCTGCCTCCTCCCTGCTCTGAGCTGCCGCCAAGGCAGCCAGCACCGTGCAAAAGCTTAGATGAGGGGAGCCCACAGCCCACCTCCCAGCAAAGATCCACACAGTGGCTGCATTCAGAATGCAGTAAGACAGACTGGTAACAATCAAGGTAAAAAATGTACACGCTAATCCTGTAAATTCTAACATAACAAACTAAGATACTTTAAATTCAAAATGTGCTTAGAAATACTTTGAAAGTGCTCTTCAAAATGAAATAAAAAACATGTCAAATGCCTGAGGCCAATTTTATGCTTAATCTGCATTCATTGCAACCTTGTTCCTGGTTTTGAGGGTTTCTGTAACATGCTTTCAGTACACGAGCAAGTCCCATTCGATACCATGTGTAAAATCTCCCAATTCTCTATGAACTCTAAGTCACCACTTGTCTTTTAGCAGTCACAACCGTGTGATGGGGGATTTGTTACCTTATCCCAAAAAGCAGTAAAATCTTGCACATGCACTATCGTTTTACCGTCTGAGGGCAGCTGAGCGCTGGGCTGTTTTATCTCATCAAGCAACAGAAACTCCTGGGGAAATGAGAAAACACAGACTGTTTAAACTGCAGGAACAAAAATCACAAACAAACAATCGCTTCCCTGGAACTTGCCATAGAAACCTTAAAACACAGAGTTCGTGTCATTTTACCAACTGCATCCAAAGTGTCGGCTCACACCAGGACGTACGACACAGGGTACAGTCCAGCTCACTGTGGGCAGCGCAGGCTGGAACGGCACGGGCCGACTCACACACGGATTGTGTTTTCTAGAAGCCCTGTGGAGGTATTTCTTTTCTCATCATTACGATTTTCTCGGTAACATTTTCTTTTCTCTATATTATTTTACTGTAAGAAGACGGCATACAATACATATAACATATAAAATGTGTGTTAAATCGACTATTTACGTTCTCAGTAAGACTTCCGGTCAACAGCAGGCTATCAGTAATTAAATTATGTATTGGGTTGGCCAAAAAGTTTGTTTGTTTTTTTCCGTACGATGGCTCTAGTGAGGCTTAGTTGTCTTTAACTTCATTCGAAACAATTTCAATATTAGTGTATGTATAATGTATATTATATAAGTTACATATACACAGGGTCTGGCATAAATAACACCCCTTTTTTTATTACAAAACCTTTTATTACAAAATCATAGGCATGTCATTCTGTAAGATAACAATATCACACTCAAGTACGCCATGTGGCATTTTAGGTGAATGGTTCAAACTAAAACTATAAACTATTGCACCCGCATTATTACCGTACCAACCACACTCATAGGTGTTACTTCTGCTGGACCCTGTATATTAGAGTTCATGGCCACAAGGCTATCTTGGTAACTTTCTCAACAAGTGTACGACTTCCGCTGAGGAGAAGACAGGGCTCCCAACTTGCACACATTTAGAACCTGGGCATTTTTATTGTTTTATTACTGTGTTACTAACAGTAGCACGGGAGTTGGTAGGAAATGGTTCCATAAACATTTACTGTGCCGAGCATCAGGCGACAGACATGCTGGGAAGGTCGGGACCGAGGCCGATCCCGGGCCCCCGGGGGATCAAGCTGCTGCAGGAGCCCCGGCTGGGACACTGGGCCAGGGGCCGAGACTCCTCAGAAGCCCCCACGCTGCTGTTGATCTGCTGTGACCTATAGCTGGGCCCTTAAGGACACCCTGCTTTTCTCCCCACGCAGTGGCGACATATCACTACTTGTCACTAGTATCTTAAAGTCCTTGTTCTAAAAACAAAACATGCTTGGTAAGTATCTGTCACTTAAAAAGGTCTTCTGTAAACATCTTCTCACAAGCCCTTGGCTGCTCCCCTTGGCAAATGCCCTCCGGGCAGCAGGAACCCCCTGGTCTTCCTCGTCTCGCTATTTTCCCTACTAGTTGGGAGCTTTCAAAATGCTGGCGCTGAATGGAAACGTCCGTGCACACGGCAGATGTGAGAAAAGCTGCGATGGTGCGGAAACTGAATAAACAACTGAGACCACCCCCATGCCCCACACCCTGCAAAAAAAATCTGCACAAGTGGCAGACTGTCCACTGTCCCCAACATCTGCTCTCCTTCTTCTGTGGTCACAAAACCCCAACTTTTAGCTGGCCCTTGGCAGTTGAAAGGAGGACCTCTCTCCCCAGTCCCCCGTGCAGCTAACTGGAGCCATGTGACAAAATTCAGACTTAGTGGAAAGTGACAACGTCCCAGAACCTTTCTCTCCCCCACAGCCCAGGACACAGTGGAGTAATAAGAAAGTGTCTGCATCCCTGACACCATCAGGGGTAGTTACTAGCCAGGGACTTATCATGGGGTGAATTCTACCCCACACAAAGTTATGTTGAAGTCCTAACCTCATTACCTCAAAATGTGACTGTATTTGGAAATACGGACATTGCACAAGTAATTGATTAAGGGGTGGTCATGCTGGTGTGCGGTGGGTCCTATATCCAACATGACTGGCATCCTTGTAAGAAGAGAAGAGAGAGGCAAGGACCAACACACAGACGGGAAACAGCCACGTGGCAGAGACTGGAGGGATGTACTCACAAGCCCAGGCCCACTGAGGGTCTGCAGCCACTGCCAGGAGCTAGAAAGGGCAAGGGTTCTCCCCTGAAGACTTTGGAGGGGTCACAGCTCTGCCGAGACTTTGGTCTCAGACTTGTAGCCTCCGGAACTGCCAAATACTAAATCTGCTACCGCAGCCCTAGGAAACCCACGCAGAACCTGACAAGGATATTTTGCACGAGAGAAAAAGAAAGTCCCTTGGGTAAGCCGCTTTAACGTGGGCATGCTAGAACCCACGGGCAAACCTAACCCTAACCAGCAGAGGAAGCAACGGAAATAAGCACGTGAAAACATTTGGGAAAGACAAAACAGCACACAAACAAGCCAGCCGCCACTCCGGAAACCGTACACACCCTTAACATGCTTGTGCACCTCTGCACAGAGCTACACCTTCGATGGCCATGTTCTGCTTCAGAAGAACAAATGGTTAAAAACTGGGAACGGAAATGTCTGTGTAGGAAAGGGGAATGCGTTTCTGTGCATTTCTCTCTCAAAGACCCAGCGACAGAGAGGCGCGGTCTGCCCCTTCGTTCCCGCGCCCCCTCCCGCCCACCCGGGCTAGCGAAGAACCTCCATGAGAGTGGACACTGGGGCTAGGCAGGGAGGCTGGCAGGATAGACTGGTCGGAGGCCACCTCTGAGGCTTTCAAATCGTCACAGCTTGACTTCTCCCTGCACACCGCCTCTCCCACAGTCAGCCAGGCATCCACTCTGACCCATTCTGCCGCCATCCAATCCTCTCCTCTCTCCAGTTCCCCTGTCCTCCAGAAACAACACTAATCTCAGAATCTCCGGCACCACCAATTGCTGAATGCTTGAAGAACCTATCCCAAACTGTCGCTCCCTCCTGAGCTCCTTAAAACACCTCTGAGAATGGCCCCAGCTGGTGTGGCTCAGTGGGTTGAGCTCGGGCCTGTGAACCAGAGGGTCGCTGGTTCAATTCCCAGTCAGGGCACATGCCTGGGTTGCAGGCCAGGTTCCCGATGTGGGACACATGAGAGGCAACCACACTCTGATGTTTCTCTTCCTCTTTTTCTCCCTCCCTTCTCCTCTCTCTAAAAATAAATAAACAAAATATTTTTAAAAATACCTCCGAGAATGTCCAACATGCTCACAACCTTTTAGTGACCCATCAGCAGCTTAGTCCACACTCCCAAATTGGCCTCAGCCGTGAAACCCTGGGTACTAATCCTACCCACCCTTCCGAGTCCATCTCAAATCCTAATCCTACCAGGAAGCAGATCGGGATGGCCGCAGCTGGCACCGCCTTCCCTACCTCAGGATCCCCAGGGGGATTTTAAGTCTTGCAAAGGGTAGAGAATATGTCATCACACAGTTGACAAGCACAGTGTCAACTCCAACAAACACCATGCCTCACAGAGTCAGCAGAGCACGGAGATCTGCTACAGGAGTGAGCACACTATAAGGCGGGCCAAGTGTGTCTGACCAGTGGACACATCGCCACAGCCTCACGCAGGTAACGTGCAACACGCAAAGGTAACGTGTGTTATAAATCACGCCTAAACAGAACAAAATTCCGACTTTACCTTAAGCACATGACCATCCCACAGAATTCAACAGTCAGCGTGTGCACATTAAAAATATCCCACTTTAAAAGGAAAGAAGAGGAAGCACTGACTGGTGTGGCTCAGTTTGCTGGGCATTGTCCCTAAAAGCCAAAGGCTGCCGGATCAATTCTGGGTCGGGGCACACACAAGTTCAGTCCCAGATTGGGGCACGTACGGGAAGCAACCGATGGACGGTTCTCTCGCACATCGATGTTTCTCTCCCGCTCTTTCCGCCTCCCTTCCTCTCTCTCTAAAAATAAGTAAATGAAATCTTTTAAAAGAAGAACAACTATGTACAAAGCGAGGAAATAAATCTATCAAGCATTTGTCCATAAAGAGGTCTGAGTGGAGAGAGAAGTCACAATCTTCCGGCTTGAAAAGGTGCCAGAAGCGCCGGGTGGATTTTTCTCCAGGTCTCAGGCTGATGAAAAAGCCGAAATTAAATTGCCTTCAGAGCCACGCAGTATATACCTAGAACAGGTCATGCGGGAAAGTGTCAGACGCTGGAACTGAGCCAAAAAAGATTGCCTTCCTAGCGGTTGGGGGCAAAAACCTAAGCAGAGACAAATTTTAGTCGTTGTAGAAGCCACTGAAGACTTTCAGTGCTTTGAAGTTAAGACAAGATCTTTTATAATCCTATTGGACTCATTCAATGCCAAGACCATCCGTCTTCCTTCCTCGGTAGAAGAAAAAAAAAAAACGCCTGAGCCTCTAACTTCCTAAGAAAGCCTTCATCTAACTGTACATGAAAGAGGAAATTGAAAAGCACGTATAAAAAAGAAGTTGCTACACTATAAAGCCCACAGGTAGGTTTGCCAGGTTTATCCTCCAGCCCCCCTGGGTTGAGACCTGCAAAGCCCAGTGTTCCAAAAATGCCCAACTCAAATCTGCTCCCTCGCTGTGTGTTTCCCAGGCTCCTGGCCCAGGCTGGGCCACCCCGGCCTCTGCTGAGGGCCAGTTCTGTCCTGTGAGTGCTGTTTCAGTCGACCCAGTATTTATTTGAGACTTTTTATGTGCCCGACATGGGGCCGAGCACTATGCAAAAGCTACCAGACACAGTGTGCTGTCCAGGGGCTGAGAATGCCCCAGGGGAGCCAGACTCGAGATGAGGCTGCGTGGCGCGGAGCTGGCCTTGCGTGCTGGCGGAAGCCTGGGCTCCGTACGCAGGCAGAAGGGCTGGGAGAGGGAGGCGGGAGCTTCGCAGAGGGCTCAGCCGCATTTGCTCCGGTCAAGGGCAGAAGAGAAGGCAAGCCTGGGGGCTGAATGGGGCAAACAAAGACCTGGAGGGGTGGGCGATTGTGGCAAACAGCAGAAACAAGCCTTCCCGCCAGAGCAGGGCGTTGTATGCTGGAAAATGCCCACTGTGGGCAGGGGTTCAAGCTCCAGTTTCAAAATTTGACCCCACAGAAAACGAAAGTCCCTGGAGGCCTTTGGAGGACGGCTAAATGATTAAAACAACACTTAAGGAAATGCTCCGCATGCTGAAAGGTGCGAAGGCGGCAATGTTACAGGGTTGAGAAACCAGGGTTCTGGGCAGAGCCCTAGTTCTATTATGTACAAGCCACGGGAGGAGGGGCACGCCAATTCGCGCACGACAGAACCTGCTTCTTTATCTGCGAAGTGGGCACGCTAACGCTTAGCTCACTCGATCGTCGTCTGGATACGCAAGACGCTGTGCCTGGCCCATGGGCGGCATTCGCAGCGTCGACCTAAGGCGCGGCTGCGGCGGCTGCGGCGGCTGCGGCGGCTGCGGCGGCTGCGTGACCATTACGGCAGCACGACGCCAGCACGACGCCAGCACGACGCCTACACAACGCCACCACCTGGAAAAGCTGCAGCGCACGCTCAGTCTGTCCCTGTGGTCCCGGTGCTTTCCTAAACGTCTTCTTTCAAACGAGGAAGCTGCTACATACAAGGAATTTCACCTGCATGGACCATCCCTTACCAAAGCTGCTGGAAACTCCCGTCAGGAAATAAAAAAAGATAAACACGGGGGGCCAGAACTGACCTTGTACGACCAAAGTTTTATGGGCAATGCTTTCTTTTTTTAACAGTACAGAAATTTAATCATAAAAAATAAAATCTCAGCATTTATGACAAGAACCGCCCCCTGCCTGCCACCAGCACCACAAAAATGCACGCCATGCTATCCGACTTGACAGAAGACGTACTCCCAGGCACCCATCGCTGCGGAGGAGCAGGAACAGAATCAGCCAGATTGCCGGTGAGGCCCAGCCCCTCCGGTCGGTGCCAGGCCCCCACCAACAGACCACTCGCCTTCATTTTAGACCTGTTCACAAACGCACAAGTTCCTGATCCCCTCCCGCGTGCCAGGCCCTTCGCCTGGTGACGCAAATTATCCGCCCCTGGCAATTTAGGAACAGCTAGTTAGGAAAAGGCAACCGCGGGTATGGTGGAAGCCAAAAAGAAACAAAAAATTAAAGGAAGAGGCCTGCTAGAGAGGGAAGAAAAAGCGCAGAGGACAGGAACGGCAAGGGGGCGCTCCAAGGGGCAGACCGAGAGATCACAAGCCAGGTGCCCTGGAGGAAAGTGCCCATTCTCAGAGAGAACTCAGGGAGGTGCAGGCCTCCTTCCCGTCCAGGGAGCAGGGTCCTCCCAGCAGCTCCTCCCTTCCCGGCCCAGAGAGGACCCCCATCCACCACAGCCCCTACCTTGTCATTCCAGCCAGTACAGGAGGCGAACTCGGTTCCCCTGTCCTGCTGGGACACATTCTAATCACCCTGCAGTGACGTCCTGCACAGCAGCCCTGTGCTTCTATCCACAGCACTGCCCGTAAGTGATTGCCACGCTGGGCACTGCTCTGCCTAAGCACCTGGGGACGAGCAGGCACGACCTTCTGGAATGACGGCAAGTCACCACACTGTGCTGCTAAGTAAAAGGAGGCATGATTTTTTTTTCTTGAGAGTCGCCTACAGCTTTAAAAAAGTTATGTGCCACCAAACCTTGATTCTTCGGATGCTGACAATGGACTCCGACACCTTCTCGATGGCTGTGGGGAAGAAGAGTGTGACCGTCAACCGCACGGCCCCGTAGAGTGCCACGGCCACGAACACACGGCTGGCTGTGATCGTGTTGCCAAGGAGCACATAGACGGTGAAGGTCACGAAAATGATGATCTTGCTTGCAACGAAAAACGATGCCAAATTCATTCCTCTAAGGTAGGAACTTCTCAGAATCTTGGAGATTTCCTTCCTAGAAAACAAGAGGATGTCGGTTTGAAAGGGGAGCACCGACGCCCAAGTCAGGAAACGAATTCAAGTGCCTTTTGCACGCGGCCTCATTCTAAGGAGTGGCCGTGCTTTGAGAACTGCCATTCCACAGTTCCCACGCTGGGGTGGCTCCCCACAGCCGCCCCACTCGGTGAAGGCTAAGGTCGCACTTCAACCTTTGGGGTCCGTCGGACTGGGTCTGAGCATTCGTTCGTGCGCACCAGGTCGCTGAGGACAGAAAGATGTGGCCTGTCCCTTCCAGGAGCACGTGCACTTGTTGGAAAAGAGAGTAAGGAAGTCAAAACTTGTGGGACACGAGGCCATTAGACAGAAGCAGCCCGCACGGGCCCCTGGGGGGCCACAGCAAAGAGCATCTAGCAGGGGCCGGCGGAGTCAGGCGGAGTTGCGTGCACTCAGAACCCGAGAGGCGGAACCCGAGAGGCGGAGTCCGAGTGAGTCGGGGATCTGAGCGGAATGAGAAGGAGAGAGCTTCCGATTTCTTAAAAATAGGAAGAGAGGGTGTGATGCATACAAAGGCTTACCTCCTCAAATTGGTAATAAGGTCGGCAAAGGACTTTTCCCAGGCATACATTTTTATTATTCTGATGCCGGTGATAACCTCATTCATGGTTCTGATCCTGGCGTCTGTGAAAGCTGCGGTCTTGCTCCTGAGGGGACAGAGGCGCGCAGTGAGCCACGGCCCCCACACCCCAACTGCCCTCCTCCGCAGAGCCCCGGGCAGAGGCCGGGAGCCGATGACTCCCCACAGCTCTTCCGCGCTGACGACGCAGGCAGGTCCTCCTCACAACACACGTGGGGAAGGACTTCCGTCAGGACCTCAACGATCCATCCCAGTTCCAGCAGTAATTTGGAGAACTGGCAACAGCTGCTGAGAAAGACGATATTCCGTCCGCTCAAGGTCATGGTTGGGGACCGAAGGGAGGAAAGGCCCCCAAATCTAACAAGAACACAATTGGCTGCACTATAATATATTAGGCATGAAGGAGAAAAGAAAGGGCTGTTTACTCTACTGGGAAAGGAAAGAGCAAAGAAGCTTCAGGATTCTGGTAGCACTGGAACAGGCCTTGAAGGATCAACAACATCTCTCCACGGCAAAGAGGGGAAAGGACGCTCCAAGGAGAGAAAAATACCAGGTACAGGGGCACAAAGGAAGGAACTCAACGTGCTTCAAACAGCCTATCTCCATCCACCCGGCAACCTTAGCAATGCCCCACTTCCAACCCTCTGGGATCTGCTTTAGGTCTAATTCATCACCATTAGGCTCTTCATCATCAGCCACTTGTCTATCGCGGACGCTGTCAGGGCTGTGAACGTTATGAAGACATAAATAATTAAGGCCAACCTTGCCCTAGGGGAGCTTATAACTTAATGCAAACAGTGAGTTATAAAAACAATAACACACACACTGTAAATGGCTCTTACACAAGCCTAATAAAAGTATACGCAGCTAGAATTGGGCCCATAAGCTCTCCAAATGTATTACTATTTAATAATTTTAAAATAACTTCGATACATATAAATTCCACATAAGTACACTCTACTTAGTGGGGTATGGTGCCTAAAAAGCTAGCCGGGAGGAGCCAGCAAATACCTTCCCCTCTCTGCTTCAAGACCACCTTTCAGCTTAAGGCTGGAGCCCCACCCACCAAGCCTGAAGACTCGACAGCACAGGCCAAGAGGAGATCAGAGAAGGCACTTGTTTTGTTCTGGAACTAAAGCATCAGGCAGTCACCTAACGCATATTACTATATCACACACTACCTACGTATGTCGCTCTTACCGGAGGGAGGAGAACAACTTGCCGAAGCAGCTTTGCAAAGGCAGAAGAATAATCAGGACGGCCATTCCGGCGAGACAGGATATTCCAATGTCCATCCAGAGCAGGACCGTGACCGCGATGGCCTGCAGCGGGCCTACCCACAGAAAGTGCAAGAATATCGTTACCTGAGAAGAAAAAGACAAAGCCTTCTGAGGACTGCTGGAAAGCAAAACCAGTGGAAGATACAGGACAGAAACAACCGGCTCCAACCGGGCAGAACAGATGAGAACCCAGACGGAAACGATCCCGGTGGGTTCCAAACCTGCGAAAGCAGAGAGTTACCTACCCTTCCAGGACGACCCCGGGCAGCCACCGGCACTTCCAGGGACAACCTGACTCCCAGCGTGGGAAGGAACATCTCAGCTTTGTCTTCCCCACAGACCAGCTCCGGGCTTCCCCAAACTCTGCCTTAAAATCCTGCGCTACCTCCCCTGGGCTCTCCAACACCCAGGAAAGCCTACATTTTCCTACATTTTGGTACCTAACTCTCCAATCATCATGTGTGTGATTATCTCCCTAATAGGCCGTGGCTCCCCCTGGGCAAAAGTCTTAGTCGTCCCTACAACGGAGTAGGAACCTTAGTTCATCGTTGATAAATGAATGATGGGAAGAGAAGGGATGTAATGTGGCGTGGTGCAGATCTGACCAGCAGCAATACTGTTCTGCATCGCGACATATTCACAAGGTGAATGGCAAAGGAGAGTGTGGGGGGTTAGGAGGGTAGGCTGTTTCTGGCTAGGGACCACCCATTTGCCATTATTTACAGAAGGCTTCCTATGTAGCAGGCACTGCGCAGGACACAGGGAGAAGAATAATCCCTGCCCACCAGGAGGTCATCAGCTAGAGGGGGAGGAAGACCCCCCAGACAGCCCCCCCAACACAGCGTGCTGAGAAGGGCCACTCCAGGCAGACTCTTAGGAACACTGACCCGGGCTGGGCAAGAACGCTGCAGCCTGCCTGGTTACGACTGAATTATGTTGTGGGCGACATTAGAAAAACAAAACGCTCCCCTACAGGATACCAAAGCGGCACACAGAAGAAAGGTGAGTTAAAGAAAAAATTAAAAAAAAAACCGCTTATGTCCTCAGCAGAATCCTGGGCTGCGCCAAAGGTTAGCACTTGACATTCCAACAAGGTAAAGCACATACGAAGGGTGGGGAAGGAAGAAGGACCGCTCGGGTGCAGCTCACCTGATCAAACTTGTTCACGTCATTGGACAGCAGGTTGACGATCTGGCCTGTGGTCGTCTTGCCCATGGCCACGTTACTAAGGCGGAGTGCCTGAAGGTAGGAGAGGGCAAGAGAATTACACCCCAACGCTGACATGACACCAAGCCACACTTAAGAAAACAGCTAAACAGAGTACATTTTCATGGGGCCCTGTGTGATGTCCAGACAGGCAGGATGACCCAGGACGGCAGGGACCCGGGTTCAGCCTTCTGCTGTGCAGGGCGGCGGCAGCAAAGGAAGCAGCAGGAGCAGCACCCTATTTTTTAATACATGTGGACATGCTTAAGTATCTTTTGTAAAGTTTACACGTAGAGGCCAACTACGGTAAGTTTGAGTCAGGCCAGATGAGAGTGGAGAAGTTGCCTAAGGAAAAAACGTGGAGGACGCAGGCTATAAATCTGGAATCAGTCATCAGTTCTGAGTGTGGCGTCCTTTCAACACTTCAGCTCTCAGTCTGCTCATTCTGTGACTGGAAATAACCCCTCACGTCGCCCAGATCACAGGTTTCCTACAAGAGTAAAATGACACCCTCGTTGGTATGGCCCAGTTGGCTGGAGCGTCGTCCAATAAACTGAAAGGCTGCAGGTTCAATTCCCGGTCAGGGCACCTGCCTGGGTTGTGGGTTCTCTCCCCAGTCGGGGGGCATGCGAGAGGCAGCCAATGGATGTTCCTCTCTCATATGGAAAATTCTCTCTCCCTCTGTCTTTCCTTCAGTCCCCTCTCTCTAAAAATCAATGGGCATCCCAGGTGAAATGACAAATATTTACTGCCTACTATGTCGATGGCCCCACTGGGAGGAGGTATGTACAAGAACCTGGAATTCAAGCACCTGGACAGTAAGCACCACAGTGCAGGGAACTGGGGAAGGCTGCGGTGCAGTGGCACTGCAGGCCTGGGGACGGACCTGGGACGACAAAGAGGAGAAGCTACGTGGAGAGAGCAGAAGGTCGCTGTGGGTCAAAGGGACAGCATGCACAGAAGTGAGGGGGAAGCAGCATGTGGGGCGTGCAGAGTGAGGGATGCCCAAGATCTGGCTCGGAAACTGGGCTGGGAAAGCACTCAAGGGTTTGGAATGCAACAAGGAACAGTGAAATTTTTTTAATGTGAGTGTGAGAAACTCAACTTTAGGAAGGTTAAACTGTAAACTGGCCAGGAGATTCTTACAAGAAGGGAGAATTGCTCCAGGCAAGAGGTAATAAGACAGTGCACTAGGGTTGTGTGAATGAAAGAAATGGCCAGACAGAATGGGAACACTGTGAAAAGTGAAAA
This sequence comes from Trachops cirrhosus, assembly GCA_028533065.1. Classification (NCBI taxonomy): domain Eukaryota; kingdom Metazoa; phylum Chordata; class Mammalia; order Chiroptera; family Phyllostomidae; genus Trachops; species Trachops cirrhosus. The sequence goes on along the minus strand of CM052548.1, from coordinate 7,260,827 downwards.
TGCTATGCAGATATAACTGAATCAGTCACAAAATATCAAGGAGGGAAGGAGGGAGGGAGGGAGGGAAGGAAGGAAGGAAGGAAGGAAGGAAGGAAGGAAGGAAGGAAGGAAGGAAGGAAGGCCAGCCCTACAGGAAAGAAACAGAACTTACTGTGCCTTAATGACCAAAAGCTATCTTCAAAATAGTCTTAAAGCCAATTTTAAAAATAAATGTGTCACTCCTTCATGCAAAAAATACATTACATATTTTAGAAGAGTAGATATTTGAGGCCTAATTTTAGCAATTAAAGTAAGGCAGAATGGTGCACCAAGCTTTTATTCTAAATTGATCATTTTCAAAAAAATCTCAAGCAGCTTTATCCGACGAGAACTGTCACTTACAGACTATCACCGCAGCTGACAATGGAACTACAGGGCGAGATGGCACAGATGACAGTTTGTGCAAAAGACCAAGTCTCTCCGGGGGCACGCTCAGGGCCACCGGTGATTCAGCCGCGCCTGCGGTGACAGACTAAAGGGCTAGTTCCGGAGCAGACGCTGATGGAAGTCGATAACACCCCTGCAGCCAACCCAGCAATGAAAGTTCTGTCCAAAGAAAATCAGTCTTGTGCCAAGTGGGATACACACAGACAGTGGCACGTCACTGAGATTATCGAGGAAGACACAGCTGACAAGCAAAGAGCGCCCAACTTCTGCTTCCGACTGCGAAAGAGTAATAGGTGCTGGGCTTGCCCTCCTTGCAAAACTGTAAAATGGGACAAAATACGCGAAGAAGCAGCTGTTTTCTGGCACTGAACCAAGGCAGCGCCGGACCGCGTGCCCGCAGGGAAGGGAAACACAGGAGTGGGGGAGCCGGGGCCTGGCCTGGCCTTCTGCCCTGAAGAAACTTTAGAACTGCTGTTTCCCTGAGCCAAACAGGAGGAGGTGGCTGTTCCAAGTTGCAGAAATATCTGGAATCTGTGGACCAGGGTAGCAGAGGGGAGGCCCCAAAAGCTTTTGTGGGGATTTGCCGAAGCTACTTCTCCAGGGCTTCGCTGCCCATGGCCAGGGCAAGACTACCTGGGCCCAGAGAGTGGCAGCAGGGTGCTGAAGGGTGACTCCAGAGGTCAGGAGGTCATGCCGTGCCAGCAGACACCGGTTCTGCACAGGGACGAAGTTCACAGTGGAAATGTCTACCCCAGATAGAGCAGATAAACAGACAGATAGGCAGGCAGGCAGATAAGAAGAACGAACTGACCACCCATTCCTAACAGGCCCACTTCTGCCAGGAACTGCCTGTCAGAATAAATAATACAGACTCCCTGTAACGTAACCCTCATAACATCCGAAACAGTAAAACGATTACTAGACACGCAAAGAAAATGTGGCCCATGATCAAGAGGGAAACTTACAGGCAACAGAAACAGACCCCGAGAGGATCCCGGAATTAGACGAGGTACACAAAGCAACTACAGTACGTCCCCGCTGTGTCTGCCCTCAGGTCCCGTGACTTTGAGAAAAACGCCGCATAACGAAAACAATTTTACCACTGACATAAACAACTGTGAAGTTCCTGCAACATAAAGAAATGGCACTGAATGAAACAAAATTATCCAAGGGCCTGCAGTATCACAGATTATGTCCAAGGAGTTAAAGGAAAATATGGTTATAACAAATGAACAGATGAGTAATTTCAGGAAAGAGATGGACACGATCAAAAAGAACCAAATGTAAATTCTAGAACCAAAAGAAATGAAAAATTCACTAGATAACTTTAATAGCAGAAAATTTCCATTGATCTGTTCTAATTCATTAACCCTTGTCTATAATCTACAATCTGAAGAACAAACAGAAAAATAAAAAAGAGATAGAAGAAATAAAGCCTGCAGGTTCAGTAGGACAATTATCAAGCAGTGGAACACATGTGTAATTGGAGATCTGGAAGAAGACGGCATAAAGGGAAGAAAAAAACACTTCAGGAAATAAAGGCTAAAGCGTTTCCAAGTTTGGGGAGATATATACAAATTTGCATACCTAGGACTCTTGGCAACCCCCAAGAAAGATCAAAACAGAGAGACCTATGCCAACGCACATCACAGCAAACTGCTAAAAACCAACGAGCAAGAGAAAGTCTTAAGAAGCAGCCCAAGAAAGCGACACGTTCCATACAAAGGAACGATGATACAACTGATAGCTGATTTATCAGAAAGACAGAGAGAAGAGCATCTAGAGTTATCAGTTACACAGTTGTTCCGTCAGGAGCTACCGGTTGATGGAGCGCACAGACCCCGGCGTATTTATTTACGTCACCACCATCGTAAAAACAGCTGCCATCCATTGAGCACCTGCTATCAGGCCAGACACTGTTACAAAGTTAAAATTATTCCCATTTTGCAGATGAGAAATAAGGTGAAAGCGTTTTGTGTCTGACAAAGAACAGGCACTTGGTCTTTTTAACGCAGTAGAGTTAACATTGTTTCTCAGGAATGCAGAAAATTAAAGTTAGTTTGTAATTAAGTATATATGTTATAATTTGTTTGCTTTTTAAAAGTTCACATCCAGTGTAGAGAAAAACAAGTTGTGAATTTAACGCATCATCTTTCTGCTAGGGTTTTGGTTGCACATTTCCTGAAACTGACATGTTACAATGAATACTGTTTGGTTCAATTTGTTTTCCTTGTGAAAACAAAACAGTTCCACCCTGAGAACCACAAAAGGCAAGCAAGACAAACTGGAATCAATACTGGCACTATATATGCCAGACCCAGGGTTAACACCTTCAATAATCGAGAGCATCTAAATGTCGATAAAAAATTATAAACACTTACCAATTAAAAAGAGGGGCAGACTGCACGCAAAGTATGGGTGCAGAAAACTCATTAAGAAAGACACCCGTGGCTAACAAAACTGGCAAACCTCAGATTCATGTCGATTAAAATACAGCATTATTTTTTCACCCAGACATTAGTAAAACTGGCAGAGATTTAAAAAAAAAATACAACATCCAATCTTAGCAAGAAGATTGGAGGCAACTCATCCACTGGAAAGCATGCAGTGGGAAGGTATGTGCTCTAGAAATTAAAGATGTCTTCAGAGTGTCAGCTTCAATCACGCCCACTGCTCTACAGTTAGTTACTATACAAAAACTGGGGCCATCTCCTTATCGGGTATACCCGCCTCTCCGTGGCCACTGGGAACAAGCCCGTGAGCTGTCGAGTGCAAACCCCACGACAGCAGGGACCCGCTTACGGCTGGTCCCCCCTCCTGTGGGCGGGCACGAAAATTCCTCTGGAGTGCTCAGGAAACTGTGTAATCGAGGCCACGCATTCATTTTATACAATTTTTTCAAAATAAGCGCAACTAACAATTGTCACTCATCTGAAAAATAAACTGTTTCTCCTGTCCGAATTCTTTTAATTAGTAGGAGTGACACACAAAACCCAAGTGTGGGCACATAAATATCACCACCGAAAGAACAGGGAGAAAAAAGAATGTTCTTTCCGTAGAAGGAAGTTTTCCAGATGGGACAGATGTACTATCCCTTTAAGAATCCCATCTTCATTGTAACAAAAAGCCTCCCAAACCCTTCTCTAAAAGCCCTTCAACACAGACGTCACAAGCTGCGGTTCATCATCTTCACGATGCAGGTCCCTGATCACCAGCGTGAATGTCAAGGACCTTCAGTGTGTAAACGCTCCTCCCACAGAGGGACCCAGGTGGCCACGCCTTTGCACACCGCATAAGTCAAATATCCATGCTGTCCCTTGCTCTCAGGGCTGTCCCTTCCCAAGACTGTGTCACCCATGCCCACTACTATCTTGTCCTCAGACTGGCTCACCACCATTACTCCGTTTCTGCACTAGGATAATGCTGTGTAATATTCTAGGAAAAGTCAGAATAAAGAGGCTCGGAGTAAGAACCTAAAGGACTGTCAGCACAGAAAACAAGTATTTGGGTCCCTTATTTTGCAGTTCTGGCGTACTTCCTGATTCCGGGCCCCGCCCCAGAGCTGTCTGTCAAACACTGCAGTTCGCAGGCAAGCTGGGCAAGGCTGCGGCAGCAGCCAGGAGGCGTGCGTTTAGCTCACCTGAAGCAGAAAATTGCCTGTACTTTTCCAATATTGTTGCTCGGAGTTGCCTAGTGAGGCCGCCACACCTACTGCCACGACTGAGTAATTGAAAGCCATTAATCTCTGTTTCTGGGGGAAGGGCCCATAGGCTGCCCAACATCCTCCGTCCCTAAGAACACAATGGATGGCAACTTCCTAAAGTTAATCAGGTCCCTTCTATGGTTCCATAGAAAAGAGGTTCAAGGAAGTAAAAATCAAAGTCCATACAAAATCAGCCACCTGCTACTCTCTCTAACCTGACAGCTCCACTGCTTTCCCCCTCTGCTCTGCTCCGCCCCGCCCCAATTTTCCAGGACTAGCACACCTGTGCAGAAACTTCTCTGCAAGTTTTGATGGACGTGGAATTTACCTCCTGGGGGTACATACCATTAACTTCCTTTTAGTTCCATCGGCCACCTTTTACCCTTAAACCACAATGACCTACTGAAGTGTAGAGGCCAGAAAGATGCACTCAGAATTCACAGGTGAGCCTCCAAACATGAGAGGATTATGTAGACTCCAAAACCACCTGGTGGGGTGGGGGGAAGGGTTATGATACTCGCTCTGAGGTCAGCCTGGGGACCAGGATTCCACAGGGACAGTTTCTCCACATTCTCAGACCTCATCACCTCCGAGGGCCCCAGTCCCTGAGGCTGGTTCTCCGATGCCCGGGGAGCCCTAGGGCCCACGGCCCCTGCAGGACGGCGCAGAGCCTGACCAGGCCGCAGTGCGGAGACCGCCACACGGCGTCCCCCGGTTTGCTGGCGACCATGCTACCTGGAAAACACTACTCTCCACTGTGTGTGTTGCGGAGGGGGGTGCCGGATGAGCCCCCAGACCCTTGGGAACATTTCAGAAAGTCTAAGTGTCGCACTGAACACAGATGCGTTGGTGAGTGAGGGGCAGTCAACATGTGATGTTGCTGCGGGAGAATGAGCACAATGTAGTCGATGAAGCCCACTACTACCCCTGCAAAGCACGGGTCAGGCAACCGGACTGGTGTGTTCTGAGTGAGAGCACACCCCAGGCAGTGAAGACCCCTCACAGCCACACCCTCCTGTCGCCAGTTTCTTTGCTTGAAAGACGAGCCCTGTCTGACCAGTTTACAAACGAGAGAGGCGGACAGAGAAACGGGCAGCTCAGAACGGCCGTGGCGAAGGCGTGCCAGCCGGGCAACGGGAATGAGGAACCACGGGAGCGTGCCAGAGCCCACGAGAGGGAGAGAAAATAATGAAGCATGCCCCCAACAGAAGGGGAAGAAAAACAAACTTCTACCAACTTTTGAAAAAGTATGTGTTTTGATCATGGATTTCTGTTTTCTGTTTCTAAATAAAACATTATAGAAACACAAAAAAAGTGTTTATAATCTATTAACTCAAAAATTACATATTTAATCATTAAAATTTATAGGTGAGGGGCCATATACTAGTCCTTTACAGCAACTATACTTAGAACTATTTTGTCTATAAAGAAGTTTCTGATTATTTTGCTTATGATACGCCTCCCTTCAGACGAGGAGTATGAGAAGAAACCAATATGCCCCCTACAAACTCACCGATTGCACATAATTTTACGGAGAATTAGCCGAAATGAGTGTATTTTACAAATGTGATTTCCCTTTCCCCTGGGGTTTTCTATTTATCGAAGCACTACACCTGAGCGGGCTGGGAATGCAGCAAACCTCAGGTAATGAGTTGCGTGACTCACTGCCTTTCAAACACCGTCTTTGAAGCTTCCAGAAAATGAAGACGCATGTGCAGAAGAGAAACATGGGCAAGTGCAGGGCCGCTGTCCAAATACTGATGCGTCCGCAGCGTCCCTGTTCAGAACCAACCTCAGCAAAAGCGACGATGCCTTAATGTCTATCGTCAGTGTGTATAAAAGAGAAACACGCACAGGGGAATGAGGAAAACGACCTCCTGTCACGTGACCTGTCACCCTCTTTACCAGATCCCACTTTTCTAAGTCCCACATTCTCCTACTCGATGGAGCGGAGCAAACGCAGCTGGGCCCCAGCAGAGGTTAAGACACTGAGATGCTGAAGGAAGAAAGAGGGACTTTGTCTATGTGTAAGCTAGTTTATGAAGCCTGACTTCTATTATAGTGAAGTTCAGAGTGCCTATAAAATGCTGGAGTGCCATGAATGTTGAGTAAACCTGTTAGTACGTCAAATTTTAGTTTTCCGGTTTTACTGGAATGTGAGTTCATGCGCTCAAATACTGAGGTCGTTAAGAGAATCTAAAGGGAGGCTTCAAACAGAGTACTGAGCACTGTCTTGCTACAGTTCACTGTATCCAGGTTCCAGGAAAAATAAATGAGACTGGAAGTTGAAGGGAAAAAAAAAAAAGAAAAGGAAATGTTGGCTGACAGGGCCCAGAGGCTGGAGAGTGGAAATCAAAACCAAGGCCCAGCTGCTTGCTCACAGCAGGGAGCCGGAGAGGGCGGGGCGGTCTTTGCAACACCTTCCTCTTCCTCCACAACCAACCACAAAGGTCGCCGCCACAGCTGAGGGTCAGGGTGGAAGATGACCTTTTCAAAGAATACTGAGTCAATGTCTGACCCATACCTATTCGAAAAACTAAATTAACCTCGGGACGCTATGCTAAGTGAAACAAGCCTGTCACCCAAAGACAAAGTCTGTTTGACTGCAGTGACGTGAGGCACCTAGAAGCAGCTGATTCAGGGGCAGTGAGCGGAATGGAGGCTGCTGGGGTTGGGGGATGGGGACAGGGGTGTTATGGGCGGGTTCGGTTTTATTCGAGGAACAGAGTTCTGGAGAGATGGTGGCCAGGGTGGCACATGATGTGACCGTACCGACTGCCACTAAGCTGCACACTCGAAAATGGTCAGCGAGGTCAAGTCTGTATTATGTGTATTTAACCACGATTAAAAATAAAAATGTGCTAATTTAAAAAACGAAATGATTACCTTGGAAGACCTCAAAGAAAATAACTACCAACCAAAAATTCTAAACCTAGAGAAATAGCTTAAAAGAACAAAGGAGAAATAAAAACATTTTCAGACAAACAGGGAAAAATTTTTTAAGTAAACTAATTAGAATTTTAAAAAATAAATGTCAGCCATGATTTCAGCGTACATCCCAGGAAAAGGAATACAGATCCTCAGGCTGACCTTCGGGTTCCCTGCCCCTGCCTGTGGCCCCCTTCCCCATACTCTAGAATGTTCCCTCAGCTGTCCTGGTGAGAAGAATCCCTAGGGAACAGGAGAAATATGCAGGTTTCCCAGCCTCTTCCTTAGAAGTTCAGAGGTTTCGGATTAAACCCAGGCTCTGGGTCTTTAATAAGCACGAGATGACTCATGACAAAAGCTGTTGAACCTCAGCCCACAATGTGCCCTGGCCCTTGTTCCGTTCCGCAAGGAGCCGACCAGGTGTGACTCCCAGCTAATACCGCCACGCCCTGTGCTGCACACACCCAGCTGCCCGCCGCAAGGCCCACAAACATCCAGCTCATGAAACCCAGGATGAGACTGCGGCTCTGATCAATGGCTGAGAAACTGACGGGACCCACCCCACCCCCACCTGTCATAAGCAACAATATCATTGGACAAAATTGTGGTTTTAGGCATCAGATAACAGGCAGTGCAAGACTGATCCCTGAGAGAAGGGACACTCACAGGGGGGCCGCCACCACGGCCCTGGCTGTCTGCCAGGAGACCACGTTCCACCTGCGGCAGTGAGCTGGGGTCCACAAAGCATGGCGGCTGCGAGCGGAGGGGGCAGAGGTCGGAGGTGTGGTCAGCTGACGTGGCTGGCAGCTTGGAAGCAAGGCTATCGGACGGGAGTACAGAAAGGGCGTCTTGGCGGGGGTCTGTGGGGGTGCCTGCTGCAAGGTCTTAGCTGAGGAGTAAGCTACAAAGGCCCAGGGCAAGACCCCCAAAGACCGACCAGACAGGCGGTGCCCCGGAGTAGCAAGCAGAACACAGAAACTGAAGGATAAGCAGGGATGGGACACTGGATTCTTGAGTAGCCAGAGTGGAGAAACCTTAATACATCATTAAGAAGCCTGGCACAAAGCTGACACACCCCCAAAAGACCATATCTCAGAATTAAGGACCATTCTCTAGGGCGGTGATGCTCACTGGGGTGATTTTGCATCTCCCCCCTACACACCACGTCATTAGTCATCAATGGAGTAAAACATCAAAACCATACTGAGATACTACTACCTTACACCCTCATAAATAACTCAACCTGCACCCAAAGGCTCTGCTCGGCTCTTCCCTAGCACACAAAGCATGGACAAATCAGCCCTTCCGGACATGAACTTGGTACCGCCTGCAGAGGTCCGATTCGAGCTCCTATCAGAAGTAAACCAGAAAAACGCAGGGGGGGAATGTGTTTCAAAGGAAGATATTAAAGTGCGAAACAGTGTAAGAAGCATCACTATGCTAGTGCATTCTAACTCCGCCAGAAGGCTAAAAAAGGCCATTAGAACAGCAAAGTCCAACCAGAGCACCTCATGCTGCCGGGGAGACCCTCTGTTTCCTAATACCACACAATATCACTGTGAACATACCCTCAGGACGCCAGTTCTGTGACATTTTCAGGAAGAAAACACAACCAGGCTAATAGGCAAAACACTGAATTGAACCACATGAAATTACTGTTTTTCTAAGTCTGAGTCAGTTGAATTATCTACAATTTCATATTGTCCAGCCTAAATATAAGGCAAGAGTCTACACTGTAATCACCATAATAAAATTAGCTTTACATAAAATCAAAACTAAGCTCTAGCTGAGAACTAGGACGATAACATCATCTGGCTGAGACACAAACAAAATTTTCTATCAGTTGCTTTTCCACACTCCATGGAGTTAACTCAGAAGGAGATGAAGGCGGGGCTGGGGATGGAGAGGGAGGGGCAGGAGGGAGGTGACTGCTTCTTTGCCCACAGGGGACACCGTCCAGGGCAGAGACTTTGGAAATTCGGGCCCCATGTCCTGCAGACCTTGCTCAGCAGAAGTCAGCAAGCCCCATCAAGAGAAGACAGGTCTTAAGAGAAAGGCATCAAGGAACAGGGAAGTCCTTCATCCAGAAAGGCGAAGAGTATCTAAAAATGTGAAACGTAGTGTAAGTGGCGTGGGCACGAGGAGCGTGCCTTTTCCTCCAAAATATACAAGTCTAAAATTAGAGCTACGGATAATGCTGACTTGAAAACACGGTCAGTCGAAAACGCACTGAATATATCTAACCCATCACACATCGCAGCTGAGTGTGGCCCACCTTCGGCGGGCTCAGAACCACTTGCATTGGCCTGCAGAGGGACAAGTACCCTGAGGTTCACTTCAAAGGGACTACCTTCCTCTTCTCGCCGGAAGCAGGAGACACAGATGGGCCTTTTGTAGACAGGATACAATGAAAAAACACAAAACACAATCCTCAAAAACCACTGGCAACACGGGACCCTTCAGAGTGCCGGGTGCTGACTGTCGGGATGGCATGGCTGAACGGGAGCCGTGCCCACTGCCACTGCCCACCGTCACGGAGAGTACCACACTACATGGCCCCAGCCCAGGAAAAGATCAACATTCAAAATGTTGATCTGAAAACGACGCATGTTTTCTACTGAACTCACATGGCTTCCATACCATCATAAAGCTGAAAAATCGTTAAACCGTCGTTACATTGGGGACCATCTGCACACCACTTACATAATTAAATACACTTACCTAAGGCGAGTAAAAATATTTCTCTAAATTGGATATTAATGTATAGAAGCCACCCCCTTGAGATGTACTGGATAGGGATCAGCAGTCGAGTGTCAGTACACACGAGAGCCATGTTCCATAAAGTCACTGGGAACGCGATGAGTGACTAGGAGCTGCCCCGAGGGGAGAGGCAGGGTTAGGTTTCCGCCAGCCTTCAGCAACAGCATTTTCATCAACTGATCCACACATACATAACCTTGTTTCTGTCCACAGACAACTTATCTAATGCCTACTGCTGGTTCGTAACACGTGGACCCGTGGCCAGAGGCACGCTAGAAAACTCATACCTGAACCAAACTTGGCTAGCGCAGGTATTGTCTCCATAAGCCATCAGTCCTCCTGTGCTTTGGAATACCAGACAGCACTGGAGCACTCTGCATGGGACCACTTTAAACAGCAAAATCGCCCCTCCAAAAAAGCTCAAAGATGCAGAAATCAGTCACTGAAGGGACCGTGAAAATGACATCTGTTTACAGTAGGATGGCTGCAACTGGAAGGCGGGCGTCGTCTTGTTCAGCACCAGCTGGGAATGAATGAGGACTGACGGTACACACGTTCTCACACAGCAGCAGCTCTACACGGAGGGGAAAACGGAGAGTGGGATGTCTGCAGGGAATCGGCGCACCTCAGATGTTGAAACAAAGGACAAACACTCTCCCACGAGCTATCCTTTAGGTTACTCTAAAGAGAGCGAGGACAAGGCTTTAGCCAGAAAGAGAAGCCTGGCCACACGGACTCGACTCTGTGAGGAAATCCGCCCTGGGGAGCACGTAGCAGCCGACAGTGTCCGTGGGCTCAGTGACCCACGGCTCTGGCTTTACCCAGCATTCAGAGCAAGACTGCCCGTCACCGGGGTCCACTGCAGTGTCCACAACAGTTCTCCAATCTGGGCACAAAGTCAGGGAACCTAAGGGCCAGTGAGGCTGGAGATCTTAAGGAAGAATCTCTGTACTGTATGCATTTTATGATAAAAAAACCAAAATCTCTGTGCAATAGGACTAGAGCATCCTGGTTGCTGAGACAGTCATCCTGCCCCACCTCCTGGGCTCTACGCTGGGGAAGCAGCCCTGTGAGATGGGAAGCTGGGCAGGTCCTCGTTGCCCTGTGTCCAGCGAAGAACAAAGACAGGAAGTAAGCTGCTGCTCCCACTGCAGACGTGACAGCGAGCCGTGCTGGCAGGATAACCAGTGACTGCTGCTGACGTGCTACAATGAGCAGCGCAACGTTTAAAACTATTGCGTGAGGGACTCGTTGTCTTCATGCCAACCTGGTGACTTTACAAAAAAAAAAAAAAATTACAGCCTGTGTTGCCGTCTCTTTCTCTGGTAAAACATTCTGAAAAAGTGCCCTAAAGACTGGAGGAACCCGAACAGACCACCACGAGCTGTTGTGACAGACCGCCTGCTGGAACCGCTGATCCAAACAAAAGGCTGCGCATCATCAAAACTTCGCTTCACTTAGTCCGCAGCTTAAAGGGGAAAATCAAATGATCGAGTGACAACGTCAGGTGATGTAGTCACCGTGGAGGACAGTATGGCAGCTCCTCCAACAATTACACCGAATCCAACAACTCCACTTCGGGGGGCATGCCCAAAACAAAGGAAGGCGCGGACTTGGACAGAGAACGGGCGCTCACATTCACGGGCCCATTATTCACGGCAGCCGCACGAAGGAAACCACCCCAGTGCCCACCGCCAGGGGAATGAATACGAGAAACGATACGAGACACAGGCCTGCGATGGACCACTGCTCAGCCTTAAACAGGAGTTAAATTCCAGCACATGCTACAACAGGGATGACCCTTGAAGACCTTGTGCTACGTGGCATAAGCTAGACACGAAATGATAAATGCTGTATGATTCCATTTCTGCAGGGACCTAAAGTAGGCAAATTCGTGGAGGTAGGCAGGGGACTGGCAATGCCAGTGGGGAGAGGGGGTTAATGGAAACGGAGTTGCAGTTTGGGAAGATGAGAAAGTTCTGGAGGTGAAGAGCGGTAACCGCTGAGCTCCAATGGGAAAAGTCCTCAGTGCCACTGAACGGTACACGTAAGAGTTAAAATGGTAAATTTTACATTAGGCACATTTTACCAAGATAAAAAAAAATCAATGCTCAAAAGCCAGAAGTAATTTTACTGAAGCTGTGCGAAGGTAAACAAATGATAAGTCATTCTGATGCAGGCTACACCCCACAAAGTCATTCAATACGACAAACAAGGGCCATGAGCTTGTCGGCCATTCCATTTCTAACACCCAGCCTGACTTTCTCCCAAGGGCAAGAGACTCGGAGGCGGGGCCTGCGCAGCAGCTATGGCCCTCGGGAATCAGCCCCCCTGTGACAGAGAAGTATCTTATTTCTTCACCTCTGCAGGATTCTAGACGCAAGGCAGTGCATGAGGAAATCTGCCTTTCCCACGTTTCTGGAATTTCAGGTTATGCCGATGGTTTAACCCAAGCAATTCTTAACTTTGTAAAGGGTCGATTCTTTTGGCTAATTGAGCTGGCAAATTAATACCCATGGGAGATGTTTGCGTGTGCTAAGTCAGATCGGATTTCCCAGAGGAGGCGCTCCAAAGCGTTCGTGAGAAGGGGAAGAAAAACAGGTGGATGACAACACCTGGCACAGGGCTTGGTTTGAGCCGTCACCGCACACCTGGCTTCGGTGTGTGACTTCTTCACAGAGGGACGCTGGTGAAATTTCCTATTTACTTTGGGGGGCTACGTGTGATCTGGAAATACAAAACCTAGTTTATAGAGACATCTGAGCATCCTCCTCAATGGCAAACAGGAGGACAACAGAAGGAACGAAGACGATGAAGACGACAACAAGGACAGTGACGACCCCCTGATGGAGCAAAGGCCCCGAGGCTGGAGCCTACCAGCGCTGTGGCCATTTCCATGTCACCTCAGAGGAAAGACAGCGGGCTCCTGTGTTGGGGGCTGCCACGGACAAATCGATGCCAGGCCTCCGGGAGTCCCACGACTCCAAGGTTATCATCATTCTGCTGGAAGGACCGTGTGCAGGACATGTCTTACAATTTGCAAGAAAAGTAGTTACCACAAACAGAAGCTCTAGATAAGTGGCAGCTGGGTAAAAGAAGCAGCACTTACATTGGTGGGTGTCATCTTTCAATGACAATTTTGTTTTTTCAGTAAAAACTGTGTATATTTAAGTGCTGTTCTGATACACACATGCATCGGGAAATGATTACTGTGGTGAAGCTAATTAACATATCCATCCCCTTACACAGTTTTCTGTTGGGGGGTGGGGGTGGAGCTCAGTTAAGATCCACTCTCTTAGCAAACAGCAGACCATGCAGTTACACTGGGACTTATCCGGTGTCGGTTTTGGTCTTGTTTTGTGTCATCAAAGCGAACAGTCCGGGGCAAAGAGATCTCTAGGGCCAAGTTTGTAAAGAGTTCTTCAGCGCCTGACACTGGTGTATCTGCGGCAACTCCTTTCTGAAGACACCCGAAACCCTCACTCCTTTTATGAACGTTAAGATCAGGGTAAATTGTGGGATGATTTCATAGCATGTCTCAATACAAAAACAAATTGGGTCTTAATCACTACAACTGCTAGCCTGCAAAATGAAGGAAAATACTGTATACAATAGGCAACATAAAATAGATGAAGTCCTTCTTTCCCTCCAAAATTACTAAAACAATAGAAACTTCAAAGTTTTATCCCAAACATCCATTTTTCTCTTTAATACTATTAAAAGCAGCCATACCTATAGAATACAGAGAGTGAATCTATATTTGGCTTTCATTTATATTTTTCTTTAGTTAACAGAATTATGTTGAACGTAATTAAATGGTTCATTTTTTAAAACATCACCCTTCCCTTCCTCAAATATTCAATATGTCTTTTGTCCAAAGTTTCATTTTATAGATCTGGCTTCACTGATGGCTACATTTAATACAACTTTGACATAAATGAAGGTTTTAATGAACAACAATAAAAGTTCCATAAATATACCCATGAGATTTAGGCATGAAAACAGTGAAAATTTTTCATGCCTAAATCAACCTGCTACTTTTTTTAAAATTAGATTCCATTACAAATTTAGTATTTTGCAATGGCCATGGCCAAATGCTATCAAAGACGGTCCTGAGCTGATCTCTGCAGAAAACACATTCTATATTGGTAAACATTGCCTTAAAAAAAAAAGAAAGTCTGATGCAAATAGTAAGCCCCTCTAAGGAAGGGTTAAATGGTTCTAGTCACAAAATGTTTCGGTGAGGCAGCACTTGCCCCTCACGCCCCCGGTGCCGCGGGCGAGGTGCACGTTTCCGCACCAAACGACACTTACCTTCCGGTAAATCATATGGCACACGGCTACTCGCAGCCTCATGCCCGCACACTGAACGTGGTAGAAGTACAGGTGGTGCAGCACGGCCAGGACGAGCGTGCAGAACGTCAGCATGGCGGCGTAGATGTAGGCCTTCTGCAGAGCCACAGAGTCGTCGGGGTCGTAGTTTTCAAAGTAATTAATGATTTTCCCCAAAAATATGGGCTGGATTACTCTGGTGCTCTCCTAAAAAGAAAAGAGGGAACAGAGCCTTAATTAGAAACACGAGCCATATCAGTTTTTCTTAAGGCAGTTCTGCTTTTCTTATTAGCATATAAAGAAGGCTACACCCATCACTAATCTAAGGGCTCCGTCCATCGCTCTTCCAAAAGAAAACTACTTCCTTCTTTATGACAAGCAGGTAGCAGTCCCAACCTTAAGCCAAAATTAGAAGTTCAAAGACAATACAGCTTTAGTACACCGTGCTTGGTACACTGTAGATACTCAATACACATTACAACCAGTACTTTAGAATGCCACCTCAGCCATGGCCTAAGATGAATACGGAAAAAAGTGACTAAAGAAGGGTAAAGAATTTGCTGACATATGGACAGCCCGCTTCCTCTGTCCTTGTGATGTCCCGGCCCGAAGGAAAGCCAAGACCGGCTCATTTACCAGAGGCACACTCTTTACCCCCCTTCTGCTTCAAGAGCCTTTACAAACTGAGATACTGACACAAACACAGATCACAAGAGAGAACCCTCCAAGCTTTCCCAACCCAAATTCAACATGCTGGTAAATCAAGAGAAGGAAGTCCAGCTTCTGCTGGAAGATTAAAAAGAAAGTTTTATTCAAGTATTACAGAAACCAGGCTTGGGAGGTTCCCAGGCTCTCAGTCCTGTGGGCTGTCACTTTAATATGTCTCTAGCTTCTAGAAGCGGGGAGGTGTCCCAACCTCTGCTCCTGGGAGTCAAAACTTAAACATGGCAAAAGCCAAGCTAAAAAATAATGTCATCCGTGGTTCTCTATCAGCCTCGATTTGCAGCTGCTCATTTTGAAAAATATTAACAATCAGCTACTTCCCCGAGGCAAAAGTTAAAATCCTACACCAATGAGTGGGTCATCACTGGGCTTACTTCCTGTATAAGATTTAGGGAAAGTACTTTTCTTCCCCAAGACAGAAGGCAAAGAAACAGCAAAACCTGACAAATGGCCACTCCATCCCACATACTCTCAATTCTCCCTCCGTCGTAAGGTACACTTCTCCCCATCAAAGAAAACCAAACAGGGCAAAGCCAAGTCACCGAAAGTACACGCACAGGACCTCGGCATCCTTTCCCCCACAGGCTCCTCCCAAGTTTGGAAACTGTCCAAGAACTTGACTTGGAAACAAGCATTGCCTTTTAAGCAATCTCCCCACTGACAGGTTTGCCTTGAATAGCTCTTTCCTACCTGTCCACAGTGAGGAACACACCCACAAAAAACTAAACACGGAACAAAACTAACACGCATCCTCTCCCGCACCCACTGGTAGTGCCCCATCAGGATATTTACAGGAAGAGGTCCCCATCCCTGAAATGTACATGACACTAATCCCCAACCCCACTATCCTGCCGTGGGCACATGCGCACACCTGCTCACGGGCTTCACCGTCCAAGAGCCCAGGGAAGTTTTCTTCTACTTTATACAGGGAAGGAACATTGTTTAGCTGAAGAATTATGAGTAAGATGATCAGACCTCAGGAACACAAAGACTCACTGTTACACTTCCAGCGTGCCCTTCCATTCACCCCAAGAGGCACTAATAATAATTTATAGAGGAACCCTCACGCAGCGGGTCATAAAACAGACTTTAATAAGAGTTTACTGAGGCAAAAAGCCAGAGGTTTACAAAGAAAAGAATGTCAAACTGTACACACAGGCAGCCCCAACCCAGGTCCGGCCAAGGGCAGCCCAGACCAGCAGCATGCAAGCCTGGGGCCACCCACCACAGGCCCAGAGGTGACACCGGCCATCCCAAGCTTTCAGAGAACTCATGACTGTCTCTGCGGGTCAGAGTTGCCTGTTACCCAGCTCCCTTTTGCACCCGACATGGGTACAATGACAAGAGAATGTTGAGAGTACTGTCACCCATTAGAGAGAATACTGATAAAGGCAACAAACGCCACAAAATAAAGGGGGTCACTACCACCTCAGCATCCTGACTCTTCTACTGAGAGACGGTCTCTAACCATCCAGCCAGGCAAATAAGCTCACTAAGGAGTAACGGCCCCCACCTTCACACGTATCTCTTCACTCTTGATCGGGATCCTCAACACATAAGAAACAGGACAACTGGGAAAACAGGTGTTATCAAAGTTGGAAGAAACCGAATTAAAACCTTCTGGATGACTATAGCTAAGGCTGCTGTATGATATACAGGCAAGTTAAGAGAGTAATCCCTAAGAGTTCTCATAGGAAGGAAAAATTTTTCCCCCTTTTTTCTTTGTTTTTATTGTATCTATATGTATCTATATTTTTGCAACAATCATTTCTTAATTATTTCTCAATGAAATTGGGGGAAATTTATTTTTTAACTTTCTGGATAGCAGGAAGGAGGTCAAAAGTTACTCACGCAATCCCTTCATTTTTGAAACTAATCTCTGATCTTATGGGAAGATTCTTCCCACAAACCGACTGGAATGCAGTCTTATTCCTTCACAAGAATGCTCAACTGTGAAACCATGAAGGCATTTTAAAAGGAGCCCAATACGAGCCCTGGCTGGTGTAGCTCAGTGGATTCAGCACCAGCCTGTGAACCCAGTGGTTGCTGGTTCAATTCCCAGTCAGGGCACATGCCTGGGTTGCAGGCCAGGTCCCCAGTAGGGGGCGCATGAGAGAGGCAACCTACTGCTGTTTCTTTCGTACATCCTGTTTCTCTCTCAATTCCTCTCTCCTTTCCCCTCTCTCTAAAAGTAAATAAATAAGATCTTTAAAATCTATTAAAAAATAAAAACAGCCTCTTCAGTTCACTTGACTTTAAAACCAAGAAAACATTTCATGGAATTATAGAACAATTACATTTTTAAAAAGCAATACCTAAAATTTCAGAGTAAAATGAAGCAAACACACCTAAATATAAACCCATTCAGTTGTTGGCTTGACCACAGAAAAAAAGAATGATTACAAGTAGTTTTAAATAAAATAATCTAAAAATACATTCTCAGTATTTTCAGTATAAATGTGATATACAAAGCAATAAGAACTGCAAGAAAATCTTAATTTTTTTTCAGAAGTCACATTTTTGGTGACAGTGTTGATAGTGTAAGATAAAAAAATGAATAATTATGTTTTCATTGAGAACTGAGATTAGGCACAAGAGAAAGAAGAACAGGTGATGGGAGAAAAGAGATACAGATGTAAGAGAGAAAGACGTAAGAGTAATGAGATTAAGTAAAAACACTAATGTCCTCAGTATGGTTTGCACTGTAAATAGCCAAAAGCACTCATGGTTATGTTTACCTTTCAAAAGTGTATTCTAGCTCGGTCCAATCAAAGTAGAGAAGCAATAACCAACCTAGCAGCCGTGAGCACCTCTAGCACCTGGACTATAGTCTCTACACACCATTTCCCACTAAAAGGAGCCGGGGCTACTCGGAGAAATGGCTGATTCCAGGGTAGGGCAAAACCTGTACAAGAAGAGCCAGAAACATCTCATCACTCCACAGAGCAAGAAAACTAGCAAAGACTATTAGAGTATGTTGGAGAGACTTAGGACTCCCACTGGCCAAAGATGGCCAAGGTTTGGCATTAGAGAAATAACTGGAATGCACTGAAGCACCTGAGAAATGATGAAATCCATGAACTCATACTGATACTCATTTAAAAAAAAAAAAAAAAAAGCATTAACCCAGAGTAGCAGGCTGGAGAACCAACTCATTATTTTGAAAACTAGTTAAACAATTCAGAACGTTCCCTGCCCTTCCTGCACACGCTGTACCTCAGAGTAACCAAAGTGTTGATAACAGGCCGCTTCTCTTCATGCAAAGAGTTCCGCTAATAAGTGAAGAAGGGAAGAATCAGAATATCACCGTTTTGCAACTCCCTAATGATTAATAGCAACAATCACAAATAACTGCTAACATCTCACACACACACAAAAATACAACCAGATGTTATGCACCTCTTCTGTGCCTGGTAAGGGAGGTAACACAACCCTACCTAAGAAGTAATCCTGCCACAGAGAGGGGGGAAGAAACTGAGTCATCAAGCTTCCAGATCTAACCACCAACATAAGTGGCAGAGGGCACGTGGCTGGAGTGGTGGTGAAGGGGGTCGATGGCATAAATCCAGACCTTGGGAATTTCTACAAGACAAACAACCTGGCTCCTTCAATTCAGCTGGACAGAAGATAGACAGATATATAAACACACAAAAACATCCATATAGACACACATACATAGACAGATACATAGCAGAGAGGGAAAGAGAGAGAAGAGATGGCAGGAAAATAGAAAAGGAACCAGTATAACCTACATCAATTAAATGCACCTTATGTAGATTTGCCTTCAAATGACGAGGAGAAAAGAAAAAAAAAAAAAAGACAAAGAAATGTGAATGCTGTCTGGACAGTAATGATATTAAAGCAGCAAGACTGGTCCTGAGTTCATTGTACTGAAGCTGACTTAGGGTTACATAAGGGCTTGATCACCCTGCAGGGGAGGAATGAATCTTCCCTCCACCCTTCTGAGTTCTTGTATGAGACCCCCCTACAATAAAAGGCAGGATCACGAGAGAAAAGCAAACAGAAGCTTATTAATACGCATACCTCCTGTATACACGGGAGATGCCCAGAAGAACAGAGTAACAACGCCAAGCTACCACCTTAAACAGCATCTTCAGCTAAAGACAGGAGGAACGAGGGGGCAGTTGTGAGGGGCTAACAGGAACAGCGAGGAGAACAGGGTGCAGCTGGGTTTGTTGTGCAGATTGAAGCTCTTAAAGCCAGAGCTGGACAGCAAGGGAGTGGGGACAGAACAGCGATTTCCTTTATAATCGTAAATGTCCCTGACAGAACACTCACTCTGACTGTTTCCAGAGCACCTCCCATGTCTACTCTTTCTCAAAAAGCATCTGCTCAAATGGTGTTTTTGCCAAAGGGGCATATCCTGGGGTGGCCTCTTCTGCTACCTGTCCATCCTAGTCTATGTTCGTATTTTTGAAATGTTCTTAAAAACTTAAAAGGAAAAAAAAACCACTGCATGACACAGCTGACAGAGGAGCACACAGCTGCTGTCAGAAAAACTCACCGTCTGGTGGCTGCCTGGCCCCTGGGCGTGACCGTGGCAGGAGAGAAAGAGTCAGGACGGAATGCAAGGGCGCCGGCCCAGGAATCAGAACGTTTTGCTTCAGAAACCAGATGGGCCGCTTGTAAGTCACAGATCCCTAAGCCTGCCCCCTGCCCTGCATGTCCTTACCTGCGCAAATACCTGCCTTGTCTACCTGGAGGGAAATCCTGGGACAGCCCCATGAGCTAAGGGAGCAAAATGTGCTCGGAAAGGGGCGGGTTCATGAAGATCTCGGAGAGCAAGCGGCGGCTGTGCACGGGCGACCTCGGCCGGACGAGAAACCCTGACAGCAGTCCCTCCCGAAGGCCAACGTGTCTATTCTAGACAGTCATTGGAAGTTTCACTGCTAAGCAGGTTTTTTATTTTAACCATTACGAATGCAGTCCTTTAAAAAGGAGTCACTTCCCTGGCTTCTAAAGGAAAAACGGGTTGAGGAGCATCGCTGTTGTTGATGATTCGGGGCCATCACTATGGACACCGCTATGCAGCTGCTGTGCCCGTAGGACCAGCAGGGGGCGCACAGCAGGGGTGCTCTGGGGGGGGGGTCTCCTGTGCGCTGTCTGTAGGTTGCTTCCTGCTTCTCTCCTTCCTTTTGCAGCCCCCACATCCACCACCTGCACCCCCGTGGTTGCTCCCGGCCCACAGTTCCTGCAGCAGCCACTCCTTGGCCTCCGGGGTTAAGCAGAGGTGAGGGACACTTGGAAAGAAGAGCTGGGAAAGCCACCCAAAGGCCCAGAGAGCTCCCGACAATCAGCTCTGAGTCAAGGCACTAACTCTACTCAGGGAGCTGTGTCCAACCTGTTTTCTTCCGCCCAGATGCTGAGTTCCAACACAAAGACTGATGCAAACGTCAGACTTCCTACAGCCTCCACCTGGGCCAAAGACACTCCGCAACAGGGGTCCCAGACGAAGGCAAGTCACTGGGCAAGGCCGGCAGGTGCCTGCGCCCATTTCTAAGGGTCACTGGAATCATCCACTCCTCCCCTGCCAGGAGAAGGGGACTGGAGAACTCACAGTGGCTCCTCAAGGACACACCAGTGGGCGGAGACCTCCTCTCTCAAAGTAATGGCCCCAGGACTGGGGAGGTGGCCTCTGCCCTCCTTTGGCCCTGAAAGGCCTCCTCCTCTCTACCCTGATGGCTCTGGGCAGACAGGCTGGCTCCTTCCCCAACACAGTCCCCACGGAGGTGCACCCAGGGGCCAGACGTGCCGGGAAATTACTAGCTGTTCCCTACTGACTAGCATCATCACCCTGCAAGAACACCAAGTTAACCATTAGCTGGTACCTGCAGCTCCAAGCATCACAGTCATTCTGCAATTCTCACAGGACAGGTTTTCACTGCTTTGAAACCCCAACCCGAAGAGCCTTGCCCGGGACTGGCATCGCCCAGGCCCTTCCCATAGACGCTGCCACAGTGCACAGGGAAGGCCCTGTCCACACTCTGGCTGCTAATAGCACACTGCTTGGAAGTCGTGGATAATCTGCCTGCCTTGAGCTTTCTAGAAAATCCCAGGTTGAATTTAGATCTTCTAGTATCTAAAACACAAAGACCAGCCAGCAGCATAGGTACAAGACCATGAAATGGGAAACTGCTTCAAGAAATCAACCGTTAAACAAACATTCATTCATTTAACTCAGTAACTAGTTTTAATCACTGAGAACCCAAAACAGCACTTGAAACTTAATAGTTTCACCCTAAGAAGTAACTTCTCTGCAACTTCTCCAAAACACCAGAGGGTCAACAGGCAAGTCTAAGAAAACAAGAATATTTGCTGTGTTGGATTTAAGGCTTCTTTCGGCGGTCAGAAAAAAAATTTCAAGGTTTACTTCTAGTTCATCTCTAATGACTCTTAGTGATCCCTGAATGTCACCGCATCAGAAGTAAGTGCTCTGCCAGTTATCTTAAACACACAAAGTCAGAATGAACACCATTAGCTCATCGCCACGCTCATCCAGGGACTCTAGGCAACAGTCTACTTTTAACCATAACCACCAAGACACTGGCCTGCATGCAGCATGAACAAGCGGGCACCCTCCTGGGAGAAAGCCCAGCGCCCCTTCACGTCTGATTCACCTGCTACCAGCACTGCCTGGTTCCACCCAGCTGTCACCATTAGCACCCCAGGCCTGGCGCGTCCCCCACAATGAGGAAGTGTGTTCGGACACAGGAACAGACCCGCCCCCGACACTAGTGCCTGAGCCGGGGTCCTCATCCTCGTTGAGCCCGTACGCATCCACTCCCAGACTCCCCAGGATGCGAGCTCTCGGCAGACAGCCAGGTCTTCTTGCTCAGGGACAATGCAGAGAACTCCCACCGAGTCCCATCTGGGACCACAACCTCCCGCTGGTCCGTCTCAGGGAGCCGACCTGGAACGGAGCCCTGAGAGTGTGAATGGATGTCCGCGAACTTCGCTCGCCCGGACAGCCCCAGCTGCACCCACGTGGGGGTGGTAGTGACCGGAAGGTGGCTTCTGCGAGGCCGCTGGTCCATCTGGCCCATGATGCGGCTGCTAGCGTCCACACTCGGGCCACCTCCGGCACCCAGGGGACATGGCCACCTGGACTCGACCCCCATTTACAATCCGCCATCTGACTTCCCGCTCCAGCGAGTGCCGAGCGTCTTCCTTATGACGGCCAGGCCAAGTCCGAGGCGCGTTCATTCGCCCGAGCCCCTGAGCGAGCGCTCGGTCACAGACACGGTCAGGCTCTGCCTCTGAGGCCTTGCGTCACCCTGGGCACAACATGAAGCTTCGTGGCACCACGCGTCCTCTTTTCTAAGATGGGGTTATAATGATCCTTTCCACCCCATTGGAGCCGGCCAAAGGGATAAATGTCATATGACATGTCAAGTGCTCAGAGCAGTTTCTGGCGCACATTTGTCAAGTACTTCCTGTTACTGCTACACTAACAATACTGCTGCCGCCGCCACCACCAAGTAAGCCCCTGCGGAACCTGCGGCAGGGACTACCCTCCCCCGTAGCGTGAGCCGCTGCTGCTGCTGCTGCTATTGTCACTACTGAGGAGTGCCAGTGCTACCACGGTGAGGATGAGCGGCCATGCTGGCCAGGAACTCTACCCCCAGGCTTCTGCCGTGACTACCCATCCCCCCAAAAGGGAAGCCAGACCAGCTCTCTACCGGCTGCACTCAGCCCCCCAGCCCCGGTGCCCAGGGTCCCCCAACAGTGAAGTCTCACCGGGGCAATAAGCCCCGCACCACGGCGGGGCCGACCCTCTCCCAGGAGGGACCTGGCTGCTGCGGCTCTGCCTCCGTGACCACTTCTCCCAAGTTCTGCCCCACAAAGACCAGAAGCTCATGGTGAGCTGGGATCTAGTCACCGTGTGGGGCTGAGGGACCCCACCCCAAGGAGCCGACAGCCCACGACAGAGAGGAAGTCCAGAAGCTCAGTTCAAACCTAGTGACATGGGCTGCCTTTCGGGGGCTACCTGTCCTGGTAGCAACAGGACACGAGAGCACAGAGCTGCAGAGGGACGCTGCTCCACGATACAATGCCCACAACCCCCAAAGCCACGCACCCCAGCCACCCACCACCAGACATGGCGCAGGCCGCAAGCCCGTGCCCGAGGCTCCGAGCACTCCTGGCACGCAGAGTTCCTGAGGGGTGTGCCGTGAGGTCTGCAGTGGCTTTTGGTCAGGAGATGCCGCATGTACGGGCCACAATGCCACGGGCTTACCACGCTGCTCATTTCAAACTGATGTATCTGTGCAAGGACAAAGCCAGGCTAGACAGTGTAAGGGGCTCCTGCACCCTCTCACACCCCTGGGTCTTCCCACTGGTTTGCGCCTCCACCCTGCCCTTCACACGGCCCCTGCAGCATTCCAGCAGTGGCGGCGCCCTCTCAAAGCAGGCACTCTGTCCCACGTACCTGTCTCCACCCTCTGGCACGCGGGCCAACCCACCTTTGTCATCGAGAACATCAATCTCCCAGGGCCAGGCAGGCACCTGTGAACTGACAGATTCTCCAGTTTTCTGCCATTGTGTCACGCAGAGTTCCCCTACCTAGTGACCCACTGGCCACAGTGCCCTGCACCACAATGAGTCTGTTAAAACGGAGCTACACCTCCCACATCCAAATCATCTGGCCCACGCGTCTCACTCCTGTGACAGCTCACCACCCTTCTGCAGCTACAGCAACTGTTTCATAGCAACCGCAGCGTCTCTCTCCACCGACCTCATGCCCACGCAGGGCCACTGATGTCCCTGGGGCAGTACTAAAGGGCCACAGAGCATGAGCCAGGCGGGCAGATTTTCAGCATGCCTACCCAGAACAGGCAGGCTTGCTCTCCGGCACTGAGCCCCCAGGCAGAGCAAGGTCTCCCTAGAGGATCTTCACCGAGGCCCTTCATGGGAATGGAGGCCACTGAGCACATGGCTTTCTGCCTTTGGTCCTCCACTGCACGTCCCCTTCCTACACTCGGTAATGGCTCCCGAGACCCCGCCTTGCAACAAGCAAACCAGCCCAACCATTTGGAACAAGGAACCAGAATGGGGGACACACATTCTCCAGAATCCACAGTGGAGCCAGAGCACCTCCAAAGAGTGGCCTCCAGCTCCCAGTCCCCTTCAAAGGCGGCAGCCCGAGGCACGTGCACCCCTGGGAGCTCCGGCTGGCTCCGGCTCCGACACAGGGCCCCCGGGGGCTGTTTCCCTGGAAGGGGAGAGGTGACTACACCTGCTTGGAAGAACATTTATCAGATTTGGCCTAGTCAAGTCAACAATTACGTGTTGGGCCCCTGTAAGCATCTTTCTGTTATTCCGGGCGCTGGTCCAAACGTCCCGCCTCCAAACTGCAGGGCACATGTTCCTTGGGGGTGTAGGATCTGCCCTTGGTCAAGGATCACTCGGCACTGACCACACTGACGGAACACCAACGGTGTCCTGACCTGGTATAACATGCCTTTGCAATGCTGGGCTTTCACAACACTCTACTTTAATTAGTTAAACAGTAAACCCCCTGAGGTCCAGTCACTTAGGTATTTGCCCAGTCTTATGATGACCACGGCCGCTGAGTGACATCACGTTTCCTGGACATGCTTTATCCTCAGCCCGACCTTGCCTCTCCCCTTGACAGTCCCACCCGTCTAAATCCTGGCCATACACACACGAAAAAGTAATTCATTCTAGGTGAAAACTTTTACCTCAACTAACGTAAAAATTCCCAAAATTAAATAGGACTTCCAGTAACACTTGATGATTGCTTTTGTTAAAGAAGGCTTCTGCGAGTCATTCTCAGCTCTGGAAACTTCTTTATCCCAGTACCTGCCGACGAGAAACAAAGCATGGTGAGGACCAGCGCCCCCTGACACAGGGCGAACCGGGGCAGGGAGCGGAGGGGAAGGGACGTGTCCACCACGAGGCACTTTGTGGTTGTCCTGACAATGCTGGCTGGCTGTCTGCAGGGCTCCTGCAAGAGGTGCGGTGTAGCCCAAGAAGGCAGACAGGAGGACAGACAGCTTCCTCCAGTGATACCTCCTCCCGGGTTAGTTCTGGGCTCCCAGGGCCCTTGCTGGGGGCCCCTCCACCACTTGCACAGATGCACAGGCAATGGGTTTCACCACCCCGTTCCCAGTGCAGGCTCAGCCCAGGGACAGCCCGAGGGGAGGGGAGTGTGCCACACTGGGGGAAGCGGGCTCCGGCTCTTCCAAAGGCAGGCAACACCCCCTCCAAACCACTGGCCACACACTTAAGAGGTTCTCCTTCCTGACCTTCCTCCTTCCTGCCTGCTGCCTACCTTTGTAACTCTTCTCCAAGGTGCTTTGAGCGATCCTCTGGAAGCACTGAATACATATCATCTTCTTCTAATCTCCGTTTGTGACCGATTTTAAACAAGGGGTTTAGCCAACTGTTGAAAATGAAGAGAAAAGGAATGACATCCATCCGAAAAATACACACACGTCTGATCAGAATCCTACTTCGTGAATTTTGGTTTTTTGAGAGTCTACATCTTAAATATACTGATAGGGGGAGGGTTGGAATCAGATATTTTAGATATGTGCGCACACACCCACACAGCCCCTAGCCCTGTCTGCCCAGAGAACCGGGAAACAAGGGCATACCCTCCAACGTCAAAGAATACTCGGCGTCCAGATCACATTTTTTAAAAGATTTTATTTATTTTTAAAGAGAGGAGAAGAGAGGGAGAAAGAGAGGGAGAGAAACATCAATGTGTGGTTGACTCTCACGTGCCCCCCACTGGGGACCTGGCCCACAACCCAGGCATGTGCCGACTGGGAATTGAACCAGCGACCCTTTGGCTTGCAGGCCAGCACTCAATCCACTGAGCCATACCAGCCAGGGCCCAGATTGTGGTTTTTTTACACCTTTCCTCCCATAAAGGAACCACAAAGGAACACTTTGAAGAAATCACTGACTCCAAGGCTAGGCCAGTGTCATGCAAGCCCGTGACAATTATTAGCTTTTTTTAACTGAAATGTAAGTGCCTGACATTAAGCTTTGGATTGCTGAGGCATCCACTTCAAAGACAACCCACTCAAACACACAGCCGGCCATGGGACCAGATAAGAAGCCAGGCTGCCCACCCACCCATGAAGGTCCCTATTTCTCTCCCAGAAAACTCTGCTTGACCTAGACAACTAACCATTTAGTTGACCACTTGCTTTTCCCTTTCTGCACTTTCATTCCCACTCCTATGCTTTAAGTTAGTCAGTACAGAATAAACCCATGAAACCCTAGGCACACCACCCTCAACTCCAATAAAGGCAGAACCCCAGGATCTTGCTCGCCTGCTCTCTCACTCTCTCTCGCTCTTGTTCGCTAGCTCTCCTCCCCAATCCCTGCCACCCCAGGACCTTGCAGTGTGGCCCCCGACAGGCCCTGTACCCTCCAGGTCAACACCTTGTCTTTCTTTTTTCAAAGTTCCCTGGTGATCACTGTCGAGGTGCGGCTGGAAGCTTAAGAACCACAAGGGCTGGTCCAGCCACAACGCCGGCTCCTAGGGGAGAATGTCCGGGAGGACTCCCCTCCAGCAGAGGCCCAGGTGGGCAGTTGCCCCGAGCAGCCCTGGAGACGGCATCACTGCCCAGGGATGAGACCAACGCAAAACAGGCAGAGAGAGTACAATGCGGGCCTGAAACATCTTATGCCGTAAAACAAGGAAGAGCTCAAAGAATCACGAGGATGTGCCTAAAGGACACGGGAACCAGGATGAAGGGCTCTCACGAAACAAATCCGGGGTCCATTGAGCACCAAAGTAAATAAATGGCAACGAATCCTAACCCATTAAGTAACAAGAGTCCATGCACGAATCCTTACTTCTATGTAAATGGGGACAAGGGAAAGCTCTTGCACTCTCAAAGGCAAGGAAACATATCGAAGGAACAATGGAGTTAGAAATTATCAATGGTAGTCAAAATCAGGGAGCGGAAGTTTGCGGTGGAAGAAAATATCCACATAATCTCAAATTATACCGCTACTGATTATTTTTCAATTATGAAAAGAAAGACAATAACTTTATAGAAAAACCCCATTCACATAAATTGACATTATCCATTATGCATTATTTAAATGATAATAATTAACATGCAGAACTAGTCTGAGGATTAACATTTAATTTTACTGCTCTTGCCAGGGTAAGGGAATTTCTGAGGCCAGACAACAACCCATGAAAGCAGAGGTCACGTCTCCCTATCTCAGTTACTGCTTTCTCCCCAGCACAGCACGAGAGGTGTGTGTGTGTGGGGGGGGTGCTCAGGAGGTATCTGCTGAACAAATGAACATCCACGAATCACTCAGGAAGCAGAAAGGGAAACTGCTTCCAGGCTGTGCAGCTCTGGCCGCCTAGCACCTTGAAGAAGCCCCGGACCAGAGATCGGAAGGCTGGATCCTAGTCCCCGCGATGGTACTGAGGACCCAAGAGTCCCCAGGGCCTCAACCACCTCCCCACCCCCACTTCACTTCTACGAGGTCCAGACTGTGCACCTCCATGACTTTCTGCCAGTCATTTCATCTCTAGGTCTCAGACTCCTCCCAAAACAAAAATGAATCTGCGAGCTTTGCCCCGTGTTGAGCCATTCCTTCCACAGTTGTTCCCTGCAGAACAGGCTTGGGCAGTTGGCGCTGGAATTTACCCGCTGACAGCTGGCCCCGAAAGGCCCTCTTTAAAACTCTGCTTGCCCAGGAAGAGATGCTCAAGATCACTAATTATTAAGGAAGTGAAGATCAAAGCCACAATGAGCTCACTCCCTCACACATGCCCCACACGCTGTGGCCACGGGGACGCTGTCCATGAAGCCCCCGGACTGGGCCACCCGCGGCTCCTCGCTCTTAGCAGGTGGGCTGGGCTGGCCCTGCGGACGTGCCTTCCCAGCAGCCTAGGGACGGCCCACCATTTCTCCCAGCTCCATTTTCCAGCACCGTGCCACTCCTGGCGCCCCCACAGGCCATGCAGCCCACTACTCACTGCTGCATCTAGGGAATTCTCTGTCACTGCCTACCATTCTTTGGCAATCCAGGGGCTGGATGAGGCTTCCACTTCTCCCCAACTCCCAGCATCACAATGAGTGACTTCCGCACCCACACAAAGGGCGCCCCAAACCCCGGCAGCTCACTTTCTGGTTCTCATCTCTTCTGGGACCTTCCTTCCTTCCTCTTTATTCTACCGCACATACCAAGTCTGGGCTCTCAGACCCCCACAATGCCCAGTGACTGTGACCCGGCGTCTGCCATCCTCACACTTACTTGGCCAGCCTGGCCCCTGCAGGCCACTGAGGTGGGCCGCACACCAGCCCCAGGGGACACATGTCCATCCTCTGCCATCGATACCGTTTCAATGCCCTCTAAATCCAGACTCCTGTAGCTAAGTGCCTACTCTTCATCTCCTTGTTGCTAACGGGATTTAAGGTCCCCACTGAAACTGCTCTTCTCCTTCTCCATAAATGTCCACCCCATGGAGCCCACGGCTCACACCAGAAACCTGGCGGTCATTCGGGGTGCCTCCCTTCCCCTCACCCCCAAGCTGCCACCTCCAAAATGCAGTATGCCCGCACCCGCTTCCCCATGTCTCTGCCTTCCCCACCGAGGCCCAAGACGCCACCAGTTCTCGGCGCGGCCACAGCCTGCTCCCTGACCTGCCTGCTTCCACTCCTTGGTTTCCGTCTGACCTTTATCCAGAAGAGCCAAAATGATTTCTTAAAATTAGGGGACCATGCTGTCATCTTGCAGCAGAATACCACCGAGACTCCTGATGGGGTGTCATGTGTGACCAGGTCCCTCCTAACTCGCCACCCCATGTCCTGCCCCTCCAGCCACACTGGCCTGCTGTGGCCCCAAGCCCCTGTCCCCTCTTCCCTTTGCTAGGAACGAGTACTCTGC